>JAPMUY010003946.1:0-107500 GCA_026901105.3 Galaxias olidus
TCCTCTGTGCGATTAACGTGGCTACTGTTCTCTGTCTGTTTACGGAGAGAAGGCCGATGGGATCTCCACGGAAAACAATGGGCCTTTTAGAGAGGCTTTGGTAGATGATCCCATTGATGGGTTGATGTTCTTGCAGAGAAATCTGCCGCTGGACGCTCAAACATCAACCCTCAGGGGACCATACCAGGTACTGGAGCCCACAGAGACTACTGAAGAGAGCGGGTTCCACAAAATACCCTGTGTAGTGTGTCCTCAGACTGGGGTCAAATGACTATTTGAAACCTTCTCAATCCCTCACATTGTTACTGGTCTAGCCTAATACAGCTGAATCATTTGCATTCTTATTCAATGTGTAAGTATAAATACCCAGCCTTGTCTGGCACTTTAAGCACACTGTTGAGATATATTTTCTTTTACTATCTGACCCGGTGTCAGGTCCCCTCGGAGGCTGACAACAGGGAGGCTGATCCTGGGCTAAGCTGCTGCCTTGTGGCCCCCAAGCTCCAGATGTTGTTCCTGGAAAGAATGGAAGGGAAGGAGACGGTGGGGGGCGTTGTCACTGCCAGCCTCTAGCCTCCCCAGAGGCACTACTCTGTGGCGTAAATCTCAGACTTCAGCCCACTACAAAGACCCCGGGGCCTGTATCCCCGCCTCTCGGTATGCCCTCCTCAGGTCTCCGGCCGTTAATTCCCACCGCCCGACCACACTGTCTATCAGAAGGCAGGAATGTTCTCTGCAGCAGGCAGGAAGAAGACCGCACGCTTTGAAAACACGCTTAAACCCACCAGTGCTTTTGTAAACCTCAGGCAAACACAGCGGCGAGCCACCACGCCGGGATTAAGACTCCAAAACAGACTCCGTTTGTTTCCATCGACGCGCACAGGTCGTGAAAGGGAAAAATAAACCGTTTTTTTTGTGCCTCTGGTGATGAACCTAAAGCATGGTGGATTATACTGTGGGATTAGCCCTGCTCCTTTCAATGCATATCTGAGGTCTCTCTCTCTCTCTCTCTCTATCTCTCTCTCTCTCACACACACACACACACACATCATTCTGAATCAGGCTCAAAAGGAGGCTATAACGTCGAGGTCTAAGCTGTGCATTCCCTATTCTAAAACCAGAACACATATATCAGCAATTGACTCTTCACCCCCATAAAGTGTTCTCAGGAAGTTAAAGCAGGACCCCCCCACACACACACACCACCACCACCACCACCAACACACACACACACACACACACACACACACCACATACGCACACACACATGCACACGCACACACACACACACACACCATCACACACACACACACACACACACACACACACACACACACACACACTCCCACAATCTCATTCTAATTACCCTGCATGTATGATTTGTGTATGATTGTTCACAGATGAGGAAATTTCCATGAGATTCAGAAACTAAGTTCCATGCACTCCCTTCGGAGTCTTTAGCCAATTAGAGTCACACACACACACACACACACACACACACACACACACACACACACACACACACACACATGCAAAGGCATTAACTAAATAACTTGGACAACAACCAGATTCAGTTTATCTCCGTAGGAACTATTAGCAGTGGAGCATCATTACCATTAACCAACAGACTGCTGTACGGTCAGCAGACCCTATTTGGCCTCAGAGTATATCTCCATGCCACGCCATCTTTCTATACAAACCCTGTGTATCTCCCTCTGTTTTTTAGGTGCGCTGTCTGTCTGCCCTTCTGTTTTCTTTGGCTCTGGTTGTTGCTGTCCTCACGCTAAGGCCCTGTCCTGCAGGTATTTGATGCCTGGCAGACACCCTAAACAACGTTATCGACACAGCATAGCCAGGTTCTTGAGCCACAAAGGCATTAGACCATTAGACTGTTTTTCCACTGTGGCCCACAGTACTGGTGTGTACACAGCTTCGTGGTTCTGGCTGTAAAACACTCTGTTTGAATGTGTAACCTCCAGCATTGGAAAGGTCACGGCGTGGGTACACATGGTTTGGAGGGTGGTAATGTGAGAGGTCTCTGGTCGTAAGATATAAGATAGGAAAGAGTCCGAAAAACAGGTAATAGTTCTTCAAACAGAAAGAGAGCAAAACAAGCAGAGCTCCCAGACTGCTTCACTGCTACAGCGTTCACAAGCTAAACTTATCGCAAGGCAGCAGGTTTCAACAGCAAGTTTAACATTGTTTCACCGGCTAAACTGGGTTTAATCAGCTAAACGTAGTTTAACCAGCTAAATGTGGTTTTTAATAGCTGAACTTCCCACAAGGTCACATATTTAACCAGGGTTAACCAGCCAAGAGAGAGCAAGTTTAAGTTGTAGAGTCTCCATTAGTTTAGCAGCACACGATGAGACCATGCTTTTCAGCCTTCAGGCACTGCTTTTCAAACCCACAGAGATGTGATGATTGGCAGATCAGAGTGACGCTTTAACCAATCGGCACCTGTTCTTTCGATCTGCCCTCTTGAGTCTAGTAACAAGAAACCACAGGCCCTCAGAGAACAGATATTTTTTGTCTTGCGTATGTTTTGGCCAAAGAAAAATCCCTTTATGCGTGCAAGCAGTAATTTACCAATCATCATAAAACAATTTCATCAACCATGTCTTCTTTTATTGGACACCCCTCCAAAGAAACGAACAGCGACTGACTGACTGACTGACTGACTGACTGACTGTCTCTGTGCTGACTGACTGATTTACTTTCTCACTGACTAATTGACTGACTGACTGGCTTACTTACTTTCTCACTGACTGACTGACTGACTGACCGACCGACTAACTGGCTGACTGATTCTAACTGATTCTGACACTGTGCTGGCTGACTGACTGACTGACTGGCCGACTGTGTACTTTCTGGTTGACTGACTGACTGACTGGCTGACTGGTTCTAACTGATTCTTACACTGTGCTGGCTGACTGACTGGCTGGCTGTCTGGCTGTGTACTTTCTAGTTGACTGACTGACTGACTGACTGACTGGCTGACTGATTCTAACTGATTCTTGCACTGTGCTGGCTGTACAAATGAAACAAATTTCATTCTAAAACCAAGAGAAAGAAACAATCCTGTTTTGTAACTATTTCTGTTGACTCACATTTGTTTTAAAACTAGTATAGGACATGAAAGCCAAAGACTCTTATTTCTGTGTTTTTAATCAAGATATCAATACTAATACCCAAGTCTGTGTACTTTGTGGTTGACTGACTGACTCATGGCCTGAGTGAAAAGACACAGTGCTGTCCCATGACTGGCTGAGGGGACAGCACATGAAATACATCTACCCGTCAACAGCAGGTGGTTTAATCATCAGACCACCTTGATGTCTTTGGCGTCGTTAACCAATAGACACAGACACACACACACACAGAGGGACCGATACGTCCCACTGCGCCGTAGACACACACACAGATACAGACACACACACACACACACACACACACACACACACACACACACACACACACACACACAGACACACGCACACACACACAGACACACAGACACACACACACACACACACACACACACACACACACACACACACACACACACACACACACGCACACACACACACACACACACAGACACACGACACACACACACACAGACACACACACACACACACACACACACACACACACACACACACACACACACACACAGACACACACACACACACACACACACACACAGACACACACACACAGACACACACACACACACACACACACACACACACACACACACACACACACACACACACACACACGACACACAGACACACACACACACACACACACACACACACACACACACACACACACACACACACACACACACACAGACACACACACACACACACACACACACACACACACACACACACACACACACACACAGGGACAGACAGACACACACACACAAAAACACACACACACAGGGACACACACACACACACAGACACACACACACACACACACACAGGGCAGGCGGATGGACGGACGGACGGACAGATTTACAAATGGACAGAGACAGATTGTTTGTCTCATCACATCTTTCTTTCTGTACAAGTGTGACTTTTCCCTGCTTTTAGTCCGAGATTTCTTTAAGACATCGCATGATTTGCCACTCATAGTACACACACTGAATTGTACTTGCATGTGAACTGAACTGCGGCGAAGAATTAATCAAAGATCACTTAGTCGGCACACACCCGCAAGACGTTACATCCTCAATAGGATGGTTAACCTCACCTAGCTTTGGAGTAGACCCATGAATGATGTAATTTCAGTAAGAGGGTAGGTCTGGAGAACTCTCAAGGCCACTGTATTCCTGTGTTTTTGGAAGGATTACACTGAGCACCGAAGTACAAAATTGCTCTCATTTTATGATGTAATTGATCTAGCAGGGGTTTCTGACTTCCCTGTTTGTTTGAAGCTAAACCAACAAGATGGAGGCCGTAGCTGGCCGGGTGGGTGTTGTTCTTGCCACTTCAGGTCTGTTTGGGTCTGCGCTCCCCTGTCATCTGAATTAGAGTCGGAGAGTCTGGATAGAAAGCAGAGGAGAGCTGGACTGTTAACGAGCTTCCTGTTTCTTTAAGGTGGTGGGAAAATTGGGCTTGTATCCTGAGTGTGATCATGTTTTTTTGGAAAGTGTTTGCAAATTTGATTGATGTTCACCCCCTGCATATGGATGAGTTACATGTGCTAACCCTGTACTGCACATCATTACAATTACTGGCTCAGATACACATGCACACATATCGTTATGCAACCCTTTTGACCAGTGGTTCCCAACCCAGTCCTCAAGTACCCTCAGCCATGCCAGGAATTGGATCTTCCCTGGTGCCAGCACACCTGGTGCAATAAGCCAAGGCCTTGCTGTATGAGACTCATTACATCAGATGTGTTAGAAACTGGGAAGATTAAATTCCTGGAATGGGTGGGGGTCCTTGAGGACTGGGTTGGGAACCACTGCTATAGACAATGTTCTTTTGAAGACATACTATTGTATTATATTAATATAAGTATTATATGAGTATTATATAGAACCGTCATAACAGAAAAACCATAGTTTAGCATTTCTTCTCAAATACAATATTTTGTGATTCGAATATCTTTTATCTGAAGTTAGTGATAAGTGCATAATTTGGCTGGAATTGATTAAATTAATTTATTTGAAATTGATCTGAAGTTAGTGAGCTGATCAAATTCAAATATGTTAATCTTATCAATTCCAGCCAAATTATACACTCTTAGGAAGCTACGGTATTGATATAATTTGTTGTTTAGCGAGTCGACCTATATTTAGATTGAGGAATGTAAAAGTCGTCAATAATAGTCTGATAATTGCACTTTCTTCCACAGTTCTCACAACTGTACTCCTCAGTGCGGGCCGTTCCCCCAATGCAGACCTTCATGCCGATCATCGGAGCCTCAGGAATGTCATCTGGTCTTCAGAATGATCTGATAGAGACTGGTTCTGATCCGCAGAGCTCCAATGAATACCACTGAGCTGGAGCGAGCCGAGCCAGAACTCAATGGAGGATCCAGAACAAAGAAGCTCTGCAAACCCTGTTTCCCTTCCAGAAGAAAAAGTATCTACGGATTAGATGGTCTTTTTTGGGGGGGATCTTCTGTCTTCTGTTCGTTCTGAATCAGCATTATTTTTTTTTACGTAACATATTTTCTTCTTTTTATGAAGCATGAAAACTGTTCTGCAGACTTCTTAGGAATTTGGATTCTCTCCTCGGAATAACAGGTTCGGAATGTTATTCCCTGTCAAGAACAGAATATTAGAAACGGTTTACCAGGCTTAAACTTCCCCTGGAGCCTGATTAAGAAAAATATTAAGAAAAAAAATAAATGTAAGTTCAAATTTAAAAGTAAAATCTCAATATATGCAATCGAGTTAATGCCTATTATTAGATTACCAAAGAACAATATTTTTTACATTTATTTGTGCATGCATTGGACATTTTTGTCCCTGATTAGGATATAAGGAGAACTATAAACTATTTTATTAAACCCCTCAGAGTGCAATCATCGGATGGATCCATATCCTTAAATCACTTCTCTAAGTGAATAAACCATGATTGTTTTTCTGGTGAAGAAACAAATCAATTGTAAATCTGGGGCCACGACCGTTTTAAAAATGCATTGGAACATCCCGTCTTTCAGACGTGGCTCTACTTGATTTCAAAACAGTGCAAAATTCAAAAGTTTCCCGTCTGTGAGGGAATCCACAAAGGCTTGCAGAATACGTGTACTGTCAATATTTGACTGTTGACACATGGATCGTATCACTACCATACGTTTCCTATCTCATTGCTTTATTGGACACTTCGGCGAATATTTTACAAGAATACCTTGAGCCCTGGATTGACGTTACCGTGGCCTTGAGTAACACTGCTCCTCCTACTGTAAGAGCCCCGTATGACTTTGTGAAGCCGCTCTCTATTCTTGGTGTAAGGAGGTGGTTTTTGAGGGCTGCAGGCCGGACCGGAGACAGCTGTGAACAGCATGGCCGCCCGGTGTTAATCAGACAATCTCTCTTCACAGACATGCCTCTCCAGCAGGGAGTAAATAATAATATCACTGCCAGATTAGTCTGTGTCTGCAAAGCAGCTGAACTGGACGAGAGAGAGAGAGAGAGAGAGAGAGAGAGAGAGAGAGAGAGAGAGAGAGAGAGAGAGAGAGAGAGAGAGAGAGAGAGAGAGAGAGAGAGAGAATTAGAGAGAGGGTACAGAGAGAGATGGAGAAAGACAGAAAGAGAGTGAGAGAGAGAGAGGGGGATGGGAGGGGGAGAAGGAAAATAGAGTCATAGGGAGACTGTAGATTAAAAACGTGACTGTGCAGAATGAGGCTCAGCCGTCTGTTATGGATTTCCCAGTCTGCACTTTGTCTGCATTCCAGCCACTGCCAGAGCTAGGAGTCAAACCATAGAAGTGAAGCCTGTTCACGAGAGCTGGGAGCAGAAATACTGAGGTGAGGCCTGTCTACCAGAGCTAGGATTCAAACTACAGAAGTGAAGCTCGTCTACCAGAGCTAAGAGAAGAACTATTGAAGTGAAGCTCGTCTACCAGAGCTAAGAGAAAAACTATTGAGGTGAAGCTCGTCTACCAGAGCTAGGAGAAAAACTATTGAAGTGAAGCTCGTCTACCAGAGCTAAGAGTAGAACTATTGAAGTGAAGCTCGTCTAGCAGAGCTATGAGAAAAACTATTGAAGTGAAGCTCGTCTACCAGAGCTAAGAGTAGAACTATTGAGGTGAAGCTGGTCTACCAGAGCTAAGAGTATAGAACTACAAAAGTGAAGCTCGTCTACCAGAGCTAAGAGTGGAACTATTGAGGTGAAGCTCGTCTACCAGAGCTAAGAGTGGAACTATTGAGGTGAAGCTCGTCTACCAGAGCTAAGAGAAAAACTATTGAAGTGAAGCAACCACTACCAGAGCTAGGAGTGAAACTATTGTTCAGTGAGACAAACTATTCTGTCTTATTTATTTAATGTTCATGCACATCAGTTCTGGCATGGTTGTGTCTGTTATATATTGAAGCTCCCTGCTGTACATATCTGGGACTCCATTCCAATGTGGGAGCACACATACATCAATCCTCTATGGGACACATTAGCAGAACATATTAGCAGACCCGTGGCGGCAGTTAGGAAATGCTTCTACCTCCACCCCATCACCTCATTCAACAAACACAGAACCCAACTTTGACATCAGGTCATCTAAATACCTCCCCCCTCCCTCATTGACATGATATTTGATTGTGAACATGTGTGTCAGTGATTAGTGCGTGTTGCACGCGCTGTATGACACTTAAGTCAGCAGCGCATGGACTTCGAGTTATCTGCCTGAACTTTAGCTGAAGCTCCATAAGTGAAGCTCAGCTCTCAGTTACCATACAGCCACTACCAGAGCTAGAGGTAGAAACCTGGCTCTCCATTCCTGCACACGACCCTCACAGATTTCAACGTCATCACACTGTTTCCCCTGTTTCCCAGGTAAAACCTACAGTGCCTTGCAAAAGTATTCACCCCCCTTGGCTAGTTACTTATTTTGTTACATTACAACCTGTAATTTAAATGCATTTTTAATCTGAATTTTATGTGATGGATCTGCACAAAATAGTCTAAGTTGGTGAAGTGAAATGAGAAAAAAATATATATTAAAAATTATTTTTTTAAATAAAAATCTGGAAATTGGCATGTGCATATGTATTCACCCCCTTTGCTATGAAGCCCCTCAAAAGTTCTGGTGCAACTAATTACCTTCAGAAGTAACATAATTAGTGAAATGAAGTCCACCTGTGTGTAATCTAAGTGTCACATGATCTGTCAGTATAAACACACCTTTTCTGAAAGGTCCCAGAGGCTGCAACACCACTAAGCAAGAGGCATCACACCATGAAGACCAAGGAGCTCTCCAAACCAGTCAGGGACAAAGTTGTTGAGAAGTACTAGTCAGGGTTGGGTTATAAAAAAATATCCAAATCTTTGATGATCCCCCAGAGCACCATCAAATCCATCATCTTCAAATGGAAAGAACATGGTACCACAACAAACCTGCCAAGAGAGGGCCGCACACCAAAACTCACAGACCGGGCAAGGAGGGCATTAATCAGAGAGGCAGCACAGAGACCAAAGGTAACCCTAAAGGAGCTGCAGAGTTCCACAGCAGAGACTGGTGTATCTGCGCATGGGACCACAATAGGCCGTATACTCCATAGAGCTGGGCTTTATGGAAGAGTGGCCAGAAAAAAGCCATTACTTAGTGTTAAAAATAAGATGGCACGTTTTGAGTTTGCCAAAAGGCATGTGGGCGACTCCCCAAATGTATGGAGGAAGGTGCTCTGGTCAGATGAGACAAAAATTGAACTTTTCAGCCACCAAGTAAAACGCTATGTCTGGCGCAAACCCAACACATCCCATCACCCCAAGAACACCATCCCCACAGTGAAACATGGTGGTGGCAGCATCATGCTGTGGGGATGTTTTTCAGCAGCAGGGACTGGGAAACTGATTCGAGTCGAGGGAAAGATGGATGGTGCTAAATACAGGGATATTCTTGAGCAAAACTTGTTTCAGTCTGCCTGTGATTTGAGACTGGGACGGAGGTTCACCTTCCAGCAGAACAATGACCCGAAGCATACTTCTAAAGCGACACTCAAGTGGTTTAAGGGGAAACATTTAAATGTGTTGGAATGGCCTAGTCAAAGCCCAGATCTCAATCCAATTGAGAATCTGTGGTCAGACTTGAAGATTGCTGTTCACAAGCGGAAACCATCCAACATGAAGGAGCTGGAGCAGTTTTGCCTTGAGGAATGGGCAAAAATCCCAGTGGCAAGATGTGGCAAGCTCATAGAGACTTATCCAAAGCGACTTGCAGCTGTAATTGCCGCAAAAGGCGGCTCTACAAAGTACTGACCTTGGGGGGTGAATATTTATGCACGCTGAAGTTTTCTGTTATTTTGTCCTATTTGTTGTTTGCTTCACAATAAAAAAAAAATCACATCTTCAAAGTTGTAGGCATGTTCTCTGGAATGAAATGATGCAAACCTTCAAACAATCCATTCTAATTCCAGGTTGTGAGGCAACAAAACATGAAAAATGCCAAGGGGGGTGAATACTTTTGCAAGGCACTGTATTTGCTTTAACTTGAAAGCCATGAGGTGTCCTCCTCAGTTTTGACCTACTGATAATAGAAGGATGTCCGTAATCTCCTATTATGTGCCTGTGTGCCTGTGGGACTGTGGGCTTGTGTGTGCTCATGTCTGCATGTTTGTGGGCGTGAGAGCAATAGTTTGGACGAAGGACGAAGGCGTTGACTCACTGCTATGGACTGCATGACTCAATACCCTCTCTGTTCTTCTGCCTCCTTCTTTTTCTTCCCCTCTTTCTCGTTCCCTTCCCCTCTTTGTTGCCCTCCCTCACAGTCCTGTTCTGCTAGGTTTTCCTCTCCTTTTCTTCTTCTCTTTCTCTTTCTCTCCTCCTAATTTCTCAATTCTACTTCCGTTCCTCCTATTATATCCTTTGCTTCTCCCCTGCGTTACCCACCCACCCACCCTAAATGTGAAGTCCTCCGTGCCTCTCCAGACTAATCCTAACCCTCTGTCAGCCTCACAGTGTTGGACTGTGTCCCTGGCCCTGCAGTAGGACCACATACAGGATGTCCTCATAATGTTGCAAAAGGAGAGGCACGCACAAAGTCAAAGGCACCACATTTACTGTACATGCAAAAACAAGCACACACACACGTACGCGCGCGCACACACACGCACACATACACACACACACACACACACACACACAGACACACACACACACACAAACTCACATGTGTTTAGAGTTAAAACCCTCGTAACACTGCCCATATTCAAACTGGTTCTTTATATTCCGCAACATTGCTAACCCACTGCATGTCATAGCTATCACTTCTATAAGTTTAAATGGCCGCCATTGCCTTCCGAATAGAGACTTCCTTAAATCGCTTTTGGTAGAATCCTCTAAAATTTTAATTCACATCTCTAGTCTAGTAACACCGCTAGAAATAAATATATGAAATAAATAAATAAGTTAATAGAAAAAGAGAGAAATAGAGAGGAAATGTTGAGCCAGCTGGTCTCATCATTCGGTGCTGATGATATGGATTGTAAGGCGTCGTTTTTCAGAGACCCTGGAGGTTCCCCTTCCCATAGTTCCTTTGGCTCAAACCATGGGAAGAGGAGAAGAAGAGATGAAGAGGAATAGGAGCGTGGAGCACCAGATGTGGAGGCCTTCCCTCCTGAGACCCCAATCGTAAATCGGTTTGGCTGTCTGTGCCGGTGTAGCCGCCATTGTTCCAACATGTCAGCGGTAAGGCTGCCTCTGCGCCGTCAGACCTTTGAGAGACTACGTTGCAGCACAGTAGGGTGTGTTATGTTACAGACATAATAAACTGGCCATTGATCATTATTACTGAACACGACCTCTCTTTTTTACAATATCAGGACCCCCTGAGAGATTACAGCATGGTGGAGTGGAACGAGAGGAAATTATGGTTATCGTAAGAAAAAGGCTAAGTAAACGGATGTTAACGGAGATTGATATGCAGCATGTTCTAACGACAGAAAGAAAAGTATTCTATCACAGAGTTACTTTCAAACCATCTCTTCAGTGCCAGCACAAAGACTTTGGGCATCTTTTTGAGTTTTTGTTCCAGTTTAGCTGGAAATCTAATCCACTAACCTCGAACGTTTTTCTCACTTTCAGTCATGCAGTTACAGTATACAGTAAGCACATACAGTATGTATTCACTTGTCAAAGCCGGATCATAAAGCTATACTCCTGTTAGATTGGGAAAGTGATTGTGTGATAGGCACACACAACAACAACAACAACAGTAACAACAACAACAACAACAACAACAACAACAACAACAACAACAATAACAGCAACAGCAACAAAAAGAGCAGAGTGAATGTCCCTTTGCTGTGACAATGACCTGGTTCCTTCATAGGACACCACAAACCCTCCTCAGGGCGCGCTTGATTTGAATCGCCATGTCCCTTTCACTCATCCCAGGACGCTTTCACCACACCTTACACCCATGGAGCTACGTCACAGAGCTCTGTAAGAACCGAGTGCTCCTCCTGGTCCCAGAGACCCTAGGGCAGCATGGTGGCTCAGTGGTTTGCACTGATGCCTCACAGCAAGAAGGCCCTGAGTTTGAACCCCGGCCGAACTAGGTTCTTTCTGTGTGGAGTTTACATGTACTACTCCCTGTGTTTGTATGGGTTTCTACCGGGTGCTCTGGTTTCCTCCCACCACCATAAAAACATGTTTAGGGCTAATCCTCCTGTCAATGCCCTGACAAGGCACTGGCATAGAACTGGGCTTGGTCAATTTCCCCTAATGGGACCAGGTCACCACTGCAAAAGAGCACTCGTGTTCAACTGGACTTACAACGGTAAAAAGAAAGAGTGGTTGATTTGCGTTTCCTCGCAGAAGCAGAGCATGTCCGCCATGTCTTTCTCATTAGATCTTTAGTACACCCATCTATCAGCTACTGAGACAATTGAGCAGTTCACCGGCTATTATAAATAAAATAAAGTTTGCCTATTATCTGGTTTACACCACAGGCATGTATCCAACTACAAATCCCATCTTGCAGCTGTAGGCTCAACGGGACCACAGTGCAAGGACTTTGTAACAATGTATTTTCTTTACAGTATGTTTAATCACATAATCCTCCCATTTCCAAGGTAAGCATTACACACTTAACTGGGCCTTCCGTGCAAATAGCATGGCAATGATGAGATAATGTTTCGGTAATCATCATTATTGTGTGTTATGCCATGGTAGTATTTAGAGACAGAGAGATCATTTATCACCAACATCATCAACTGCACCCTGGCGTCCGATATTAAAACAATTTCCTTAAGTAAGTAGCTGTTTCAGCACTAATTATTAAGCAGTGTTTAGCCGGAGAAAAGGGCTGCCTGGTACTCAGTAACTGACCAGAAGCTGTTGATGGAAAATGTGTGGATTCTGGCACCAGTCTATCTGAGTAATAATCAGAGAATGCTGTGTAGCGCTCATGCTGGCGGGCAGTGAAGTTTCCTCTAAATAATGTGGTTAGAGCTAGAATAATCAACGTGATGTCACATTTAGTTTTCAGGTTAAACACAATCCAGCGGTTCAAACACCCAGTGCGTTGGCGAACAGAAACCACAGGCAGAACCAGTGGGAATCTCTTTGTTTGCTCCCTGATTAAATAAACAAATCGTCTTACAGGCGATTTGTTAAGAATACAAGACAAAAGTTCGAAATGTTTTGGATTAAAGGGTTCCCTTTTGTAATGAATAATGTTGGGAGTATTATTTAAAGTGGTCTCCTGACTGTGGAAGAATGCAGTATACATTTGGAAGGGCCAGCAGTTTTGATCAGTTCACAAGGTGGCACGCATAGAGGACCATACGCTATCACCTCACTCTCAAATAACTTTGCCAGTATGTGCTAAAGTAAAAAAAAATCAAAATCAAACATGCAAACAGTAATTTAGATGTAAAAAATAATTTGTATGCCAAACCTCTCCTATAGGGCCAGGAAACAGTTAAAGTTTGGCATGGCAGGCTGAAAGCACTCCAAGTTGGAGAACAATATGGCTTTATGGTCCACCATGGACGGGATCCAGACTACTCCCCATCTCTGGCCAGCAAACAGAAATGACAAAGATTCCACAGTGATTCCATGAATACGCATCTCACAGCGTGATTCCGTCTTTCTCCCAGGAAAAGGGAGGGAAGAGGGGAAAGATTGTATTAGATGTGATGGAACAAAAAAGACAAATACCTGCCCGTCTCTTTCAGTGCAGGAATGAAAAAAGTAAACACCTCTGTTTAAACATTAAACATTTAAACAGCAGGATCCACTCTACCGTAAACAACAGGCCTGATAAATGAGAGAAATGGCATGCTGGGATTACAAATCAGGTTTTTCCCGAAAAGACGGTGTTTTCATCTCCAGACCTGTGGAAACTAGCCGGGGACTGACCATACACAGCGCACCCAGCTCCTTCAGACTGGGCCCTGTGTGTGTGTGTGTGTGTGTGTGTGTGTGTGTGTGTGTGTGTGTGCGTGCGTGCGTGCGTGCGTGCGTGTGTGTGTGAGAGTGTGTGTCTGTCTGCCTGCCTGCCTGCCTGCCTGCCTGCCTGCCTGCCTGCCTGCCTGCCTGTCTGTCTGTCTGTCTGTCTGTCTGTCTGTCTGTCTGTCTGTCTGTTCTGACCACCAAACCCAGAGAGCAACTCAATCCATCCCTCAGAAAAATGCTTCTTTCCAACTGTAAAACATTTTACAAATTTTTTATTGTATATCTATAAATTAATTGAGAGCTTAATGCTGTGGGTCATTCACTAGTGCTGTAATATAACTCGTATCTGTTAATGAGAGGCCAGACTAACAGTCAAAGTGTTGGAGGAAAGCCGTGTGTTTTTCTCAACACCTGCTGGTCACTTCCTGATCCTGAAGATAAACATAGGTTGTTGTTATGAAGGTTGGTCTCCAATAGCGACCGAAGAGAAACATAACAGTGATGTGCCATCTCTTAAAAATAGAAAGAAGCACAGCGGAGATTTAAAAGGATTGTAAATCTGAGGCAGAATAAATCTCTGCTGTGCTTCTTTTTTTGGACCACTGGGATTGTTACGCATTTTAAACACTTCAGAGGTGTTGACCAACTTCATCACGTACATAGAGTACATTTGGCCCCATAAAAAAAAACACGGAACATTAACGTTTTAAAAAGCAGCTAAATGTTGGCCAACGTCTCACTGAGATCACTGATTCGGACATGGCCTAATACGGGGCTAGAGGAAGTGATGTCGTCAGAGTTTTTCAGATCGTCCTATCGAGCTGTGGGTTGGTCTCCTGTGGCATGCTGGGAGATACGGAGGGTGACGGAATGCAGCTGCTGTATCAGTGAGTCACTGCGCGTGGTTGTGGAAAGGAGGGGAGGGGTGGTCAGGGTTTCTCAGGGTTGGCCAGTGGGAGACGGAGAATAGAAGGTAGGAGAACCATCTCTCCCCAGGAAGAGACACAGACCAGATCCAGACAAGTAAACATAAGCAAAGTCCCTGGCAGCCAACATTTCTTTCTACTGAATAAAAAAACAACATTTTTCTGGCTTTGAAATTAAGCATATTGAGTTTTGATTATGTCACCAGTTTGTAAATAAAAGAGTGAATTGTAAACAACACGCGTTAACAGAGAAAGTATGAATCCCTGGCCATTGTAAGGGTTTTGACCAGGAGAAGAACAGCGTTTCTTTGTGTTTGTGTGTGTTTCTCATTTTCATATTCTCTAACAGGATGTGTCTATGTGTCTCGATGATATGCTGTGTCAGTTCAAATCTGTGAAGGGAACTGAATAAAGACACATGGGGGTAGGGTATGAGCATTTGGAATGAAATCCACCCAACTCCAGCTCTCCTATGTCACACACATATCGGAGTAGGGTATGGGCATTTGGAATGAAACCCACCAAACTCCAGCTCTCCGATGTCACACACATATCAGGGTAGGGTATGAGCATTTGGAATGAAACCCACCCAACTCCAGCTCTCCTTTGTCACACACATATCGGGGTAGGGTATGAGCATTTGGAATGAAACCCACCAAACTCCAGCTCTCCTATGTCACACACATATGGGGCCGGTACTTTGTCTCTATCAAAACGACAGAAGGATATATTTTTTTACTTCTTTTGGTAAAAACACCTCCAAACCTTAGGATCCCAAACCTCATTTAATTTTACATTCCTCATGCAATGTGAGTCCTGCCAGAGCTCCAACGTCCTGAATCTGGGTTAAAATTAACACTGTGTGTTTATTCTCCCTCTGGAGTGCCTATAGGAGGGTCAGCTTTGAAGTACAGCTCCAGGAGATAACAGTCTGAGAACCCTCTGTAGGTCGTCTGTGATGCTGGCCAACCAAAACTTCACCCAGAGTCAGCCAGATAGGACAAACTGGTTTGAAGTCTCTCTGGACCTTCGGGGGCCATTAAAACAAGCACCTGGTTTAATTCAAATGGCAGCCTATGGCTATATTTGTTTCTTGAATGTCTTTGAGGTGGAAGTGCTTTGAGGGTCAAGTGTTGTGTGGTCTAATGAAGATTATTTCAAAAGAATGTTGGTTTCTTAAACATCCCTAGATTCGAAACTTCAAACTTAGGTGTGTCTCCACTAAATCTCAGTACAAGCCTTCTAATCTTTATGAGAAAACACTGAAAGAAAACGTCTCCGGTCAATTAACAGAAAGAGCTAAAAGGAAAGTCCCTGACGTAAAGCTGGGTGTGTTTAGTCGCTGACCTCCACTCGATAAACAAAACCCACGGTGGTTCTCACACACTCACAGACACTGAGATCAAACAGAAACGCCTCTACTGAACGTACCTAAACACATACACATACAAATGCACAATAACACTTAAATCCATGAAGACACACACACACACACGCATGCACACACACACACACACACACACACACACACACACTGTACTGTTTACACACAGTTACACACGCTGTAAAGCAGATGAGCACACAGACGCAGACTGCAGCAGGTACCTACTGTCTCCTCGCTGGTCTGTCCTAGCCTGGCCCTGGGAAAGGCTGCTATTGGTTGGTTCCTTGAAGTTCTACGGTGTCCACTCAACGTTTCCTTGCCCTTATAAGGGCAGTAACGTATCCTCCTCAGTGCCAGTCCGGGTCTGAGAGAGCGAGTAGCTGCCGCACAGGAGCTGAGGTCCTAATGCAGTCATTAATCCTAAGGCTCAGGCCACAGATACAGCATCCATCTGCATGTGAAAGGTTCAGGGTGAACTTTGAACCTGATAGGATGTGTTGGTGGAGGCATCCGGAATGTGCTGCCTGGCTCGTGATCTGGTTGAGGGAAGGGCGACGGGGGGGGGGGGGGGGCGGCTTTTTGCAGTTTGATAATCCAGATCAGAGCAAACAAAAGACAGATTGTTCTACTTTGTGGACTGTGAAGTGTTGCATCACTGATTGAACCAGTACTCAGACTGAAATTAAGCCAGTGATTAATGGTGAATAATACTATGCTCACTTTTTTTTTGTGCACAAGATCAAAGTCACCGGTGGATCAATTGTTTTTCAACCTTGTTCCCCAGGGGGTTTCACCCCTCGTTTTCATTAACCAATAAACTTTTTGGACAGAACAACATCATGAGTCAGATGGAAAAAGGCCGTTTTTGATTTGACATTATTGCTCAAATCATATCTTTTTCTTTTCAGGGAGTGGAAACGGGTGTTGATTCTCGAAAGTGATTCCGTTCTTTTAAATTGATCAAAATTCCCAGCATAAAGACACACACTTGTATAGATATGTTGTTTATCAATGATAAAACAACTATAAGCACTGCCAGTGAGCAGATGAACTCATCAGAACAATTGAAAAACAAACATTGTGCCACGTTTGGCAAAGCATCCACGGCCATTTCCAGTTTGTAACAAAAGAAAAACATTGGTTTCCATGTCATAGGAAAACCACAGACACACAATAAATACAACATTTGAAACAATCCTTGTAAAATGTATTGTTGTTTCATACGGATTAACAGGTTGACGTCATAAGGCAGCTGTTTGTACGGGAAACACCTCACTTGTTTCAGTAAATGGTTTTGGCCCGCATTGCTCCTCCAGTTTGAGTTCAGATTTTAACAATGCAGATAAACACAAAGAAAGACCAACAATCTCACTTGTGGCAGTGTGTTAGATGAGCATATTTACAGAGAGATACTGTACTTTACACCATGCAGTGCTACCAGAGAGGACGTAATCCTTCACAACGGCCAGCGAAACAAGCATGTTTCATATTTTCATTGGATACGCCTCACTGTTGGAATTTGCCCCAAATGGAAGTCCAAAAGTTTGCTCTGCTGGAGACCTTGTGTTATGTTTTGTTATTGATTACTGGAAGTGGTTCTGCTGCTCTGACCTCAGTCAGTGCGGCGGTTCTTCTAAAGTTCACAATGTGTTCACATAGGAAAACCTCTGTCTACCGAATCATGCATAATGCACATTTATTAATTAATCCATCCTAATTTCCATACTTTCCATATTATTACCAGTTTTCCTATGATCACTTATGTCTTTAAAGTAGTGGTTTGAATAAATACACTCAAGCAACAGGCCTTTGCTTCAAAACCACAGTTAGATTGAGACAAGTGTGTCTATCCAGTGTTCAAACTCATCATTAAAATAGGGAATTTGCATAAACTAGCCAAAACTATAAACGTAACTGACTGTGACACCCAGCAAAGGCACCAGAGCTTCATGCAGAAGAAAGACCTTCTTTATTTTCTCGTTCAGCTGTGTGTTACGACTGTTGGCAGTGCGTTTGTCCTGTTGAATAATCCACACCACAATCTGGAAAGACTCCCCGGCACAGTTTAACACCATTGCCAACTTGCCATGATAAATTAGCTTAAAAAAGCCACTCCAAGTCACTCAGTCCAAGGCTTCCCTAGAGACTACTCCTGTGCAGACTGTTTTCAAAGGACATGAACTTCACTTTTAAGCTATGTTGCGTGGATTTCATATGTCTCAGAATGATGAATGGGAAGTATATCATAGGCCAATGACACGTTGAAACGAAATCTCCTCTGGTCAAAACTTACTGAAAAGTAATAAGTATTTTCTGTCCAGACAGAACAAACATCCTGCTTGCTGTCTGAGACCGAGCATGGAGGCCAACGTCCCTCCTGGTCCGTGTTCCATTCTCGACCAGACAGACAGATACGTGAATCAGCGCTCAAAAAATAAAAGGCTTCGAATAGAATCAACACAAAGCATACAACTCTGAATGTGGTTCTGTTTGCGCAATAGAAAGCTGGATTAAATTAAGAAGACGTGTTGATACGCATCTGTCACACTTTCTCTCACTGGTCACATGGCTGTGGTCAACCGCAGCATTTCAGCTGGAGATGTTGAGAGGCCTGGTTGGTCATACCTGGTGCAGGACGCGTGAGCTAACAGCAGGACAGCAGACGGAGACAACGTACTACAAAAATATGGTCCAGATCCACCACATGCTCAAATCATTCAACCGGTCAACCAGTCAACTTGCTGATGGTCTCCTTATAAGGAATTTTCCGAGATGACAATTTCTGGAAACAAATGAAATAATAAAATATTTTAATACATTATATAATTCTCGGGTAAACAAAAAGATGAATTCATAATAAACACAGCTGGGTAACAAGAGAAATTCCTCCAATAGTTCATTTGTCTTCTTAACCACGCACAGAAGCCAATGAAGGGAGTGGATTTTTATGACTGTGGAATATTTCACTGAATTATTATGAATATTGCTCCTTGGGGGGAACATTAAGCCTTGCTAAATCCTGGAGTCTGCTAAAGCCTTAGTTTTACATACGCTGCGGTTCAGGACGCCCGGTGTGTGGTAAGCTGATAAATGTCAGCGGGGATATGCACTCTAACAGCCAACATACCACTCCTTAGCTTATAAAAAGAAAACTCCCTCTCAATCAAACTGCAGAATTACTTATTTTATTTTTTGTCTTATTCTTTATTTATTTATTGGTCTTATTTTGTTTTCCTTTTCACTATTCTTGTTTTATTTTCAGGCTTTTTTTTCTAGTTAGCTTAGTTGGTATTGAGAATGTAAATCGTGCACATCCTTTGTAGAGGATCAGTGGGTATTTTTGAATGTTTATGTAAAAACAAATCACACTCCTGGTTGGCAGTGTGTACCTTCCCAGCCTGCACCTGGCTCCCAGCTACAGCACAGTGTGAACTGGCTGTCTGAACTGAAAAGATCACACATATAAAAACGCATACACCACAAAACAAGATAAAACGTTGATCAATTTTTTTTACATTAAAATAATATTATCAAACCGTAATAACTCCTTTACCTGGTGTGAGTGAATAGGAATTTGGATAAAATGTAGATACTTTTTAACAACGTATCATGAAAGTTAATTTGATCTGATCCTGTTATTTGCCAAACATATTAAAATAAAAATGTTAGGTCTAGTTTTCACTGAGTGAGCTCACTCTTTGAAAGGTAAATATTTCATGATGAATATTGAGTAACCAGATTCTCCTTGGTCTTTATACTTCAGAAACACAACACTTTTATTTTATGAGAAAAATATATTTTCTTAGGCATCCATCTTGACAGGTTACAATTCAAAAAGACGATCTAATATATCCCTTCACTCCTGCTCTGTGATGCTACAAATGATTTGTCAAGCGTAGCGTGTTATGTTTGTTGCTAGGCAATCTCATACACATACATAATATTTGTAACGTTTCTCAGACCTGCTACATTTCTCAGACCTGCTTTTCATCATCTTGATATAATGTATTTCCTTTACATACGTTCAAATATGTCACTCTAAATTGGCAAGAGTTGAGATGGGGACGATGGTGTAATTACAAGACAAAATGACTAAATAAGCAACTGTTTGTTCTGATAATTGAAGTATCAATCAAACATCAGATAAACATAATTAATAGGTTTATATTTAATTTTGTTACTAACACATGGCATAATAAACCCATGATGGCCAAAAATAACAAATTTAAGAAATACTTTATTAAGACCTCCAGTCAAGACATGAAGACATTATCAGGAACTTTTTTCTCAACCCCTGGAAGTAGGTCAGGCACATCCATATAAACACCATTCTGAATCTGTATTTAGTATTCATGTCTGATGCAAAGTATTTAGTTATGCCTTGATTTGTGAACTGAGCAAAAGAAAATGCTCTTGACCTTTGACCTTAGACAGTATCGAAGAGTAAAACAATCAAAAAGTAGCATCATCATTGATACCATGCTTGCGATAAGACTGCTTGTCCTAAGCCCTGTAGCCCTTGGCGTGGGAGGGAGTTGAGGTTTCAGCGTCTGAGTCATGCTTAGTAAAACAAAAGGCTCGCGGTCTGAACACGTCGGCTCCAGCGAGTGATCAGTCCACTTCATGAGGTGCCCTTCAGGAGTGCTGCTAGGGAGCTTAGCAGGCTGTCGTTCACAGGACCCAGGCACCCTGTGTTATCACTTGTTCCAGGAAAGAGTCCGAATGAATATTCTGCTGACCCTGTCAGCGTTGGGCCTCGATTGTTATCAATATTTTTAAAAGCCAAACAAACAAAAAAGAAAAGACTTCTTCATCTGTCTTATACGGCAGGTAATCGATTCCCGACCCCCTTCAACGACCCCTCCACTCCGTGCCGTTGTGACCACCTCTCCCCTAAGTCCTCTCCTGACAGGACCAATGGCCTACTGCTCAACCCCTCTTCTCCTAAATACCTCAGACGTTGCTCATCACAAGTCTGCGTTCACTGGCAGAGCCAGCCGTGTGCCAAGGACATTGGCTTCGTTAAAATAGGGTGTGATTTTTAACAACGAGGAGCGCTCTTAAGCCCAATGGAAAACATTCCTGTCAAAGACTGGAGTCGACTGGTCTCCTCCACGTGGCGTGTTTGTTTACCATAGGGACTGAGGCTGACTAGAGGACAACAGTCTGAGGCTTAACAGCCATGAAGGATTCGTACAGCTCAAAAATACAGGGGAGGGGTCAAGGTCAAAATGAAGGTCATTGATGAAACCAGCTGTAACACTACATCATGGGCTTCCATTTATTGATTTATTCAGGTTAGACAATTTACAAATTAAACAATTTATTTTTACAGCAACAATCAGTGGAACTCATTTTCAAGATGGTGGTAGATTTATTGTGCATTTGAGAGCTGCTGTCAATTTGCTAAATATCTTTTTTTGTTGTGTATGCTGATTTTGTCATTTACACCCCTGACAACACATTTTCAGTCAAAAAAATTTATTAGTATAATCTGAAACAACCATTTTAACCCATTTGTAAACGTCAGCTATGAACTTTTAAACATCGGACCATAATTGCGTTATGTCATCAGCTCGCATTACCAACCCAATTGTCATTAAAACAACCGCCATTAATTATTCATTAACCATCTGGTTTGCATTGAGACCTGGCAAACAGGACATGCTTCAGCATGTAGCCTTAACGCCACTCAGAGACTGCCTAATCCATCAGTTATCCTGCTGAAACATTTTCACGCAGCACACTCATTTCTACAGAACCGACAGTCAGCCAGAGCAGAAGCGGGTCGAGAACCTGTGGGTAGAACATCTTCAAGCCAGTGCTATGACCGCCGTCTCTCACTCCTGAGACCATTGTGAACACATGTTGAAGACATCAGGAGGATAATAACATTACCAACGTCTGTAATATTTCCCTTTCATGGCCTATTTGAAGACATGTCCACCAAAGCTACGAGCCAGCCCCCAAACCTGGTGTCTTTTATTCACCGCTGGCTGTTTATGTAGAAACCACTGGATGAGGAAAAAAGAGACAAGAAGCCAGACTTGGCCTGAGTGAGGATACGGTTTGATCTCCTGCCTGCTCCTCACAGACAGGCAGACAAGCAGGCAGGCAGGCAGGCAGGCAGGCAGGCAGGCAGGCAGGCAGGCAGGCAGGCAGGCAGGCAGGCAGACAGACAGGCAGGCAGGCAGGCAGGCAGGCAGGCAGGCAGGCAGGCAGGCAGGCGGACAGACAGACAGACAGACTGACTGACTGACCGACTAACTGGCCAACTGACTGACATACAGGCAGACAGACAGGCAGGCAGGCAGGCAGGCAGGCAGGCAGGCAGGCAGGCAGACAGACAGACAGACAGACAGACAGACAGACAGACAGACAGACAGACAGACAGACAGACAGACAGACAGACAGACAGAGACAGACCTTCAGGTAGCCATTACAATGAGCTGAGCCGTCTCCAGAGCCAGAAGTGACGTGTGCTGGATGACGACCAGCCTGGACCGTCCACAACGAGCCTTTTAACGACCTCCGACCTCGCTGACGAGCGGCAAAAAGAATTTGCTGGATGACAACAAAGGCGTGACGCGCTGGAAACAGCCACCTTTGGCCGTCTCCAGGAGCCCACGTCTTTAACAAGCGGCTTGACCCGGCCGTGGCCCGCCGCGGAGGGATGAGCGCTGGATGATAGTACGACGTGAGGTAACTCAGCCCCAGCGCCAGGTTTACGTAACCCAGCCGTCGCTAAAATCACACCAGATATCTTCTTTCTTTTTTAAAAGCCCTCCGCACGTGGAAGAACCGAAAGTCGCGAGGAAATAAAACCTGAACTGGTGTCTCGCCACTTTGGGTTTGATGTCGGCTGCCTCTGTGAATAAAATAGAACAGAATAGAACACAATAGATGAGAATGGAGTGGGATAGAATCAAATAGCATAGAATATAATAGACTGGAATATAATAGAATAGAATAGAATAGATTAGAATGGAATGGAATAGAATAAAATAGCATAGAATTGAATAGACTGTAATAGAATAGAATAGAATAGAATTTAATGGACTGAACTGGAATAGAATGAATATTTTGGTCCTCAAAAACATTGCTTAATTCATATTCTTTCATATATGGTTAATTCATACTGGGGATATTTTTTAAACTATCTCCTGACCCAGATTCTCTCACTATCAATCTCAGTACTAAGTGATGCAGCAGAAGGACTCGGATCGTCCACAGAGGACTTCACTGCTGAAGCTTAGCACCACGAATCGCATGTTAAAAACAACATGCGTCTCCTTTGAGAGGCCTGGAGCAGACGGACGCTCTGTTAGACCCCTTTGCCATGTGTAATAGATGTTTACATTGCGGCTCTCTGCAGAGAAATCACACACGTGGGGGAATGTGTGCCGTGGCAAACGTGCCTGGATCCCATGCTGATTTCCTCGGAGCAGGCCGGAGGCCCACGGCAGAGACCAGGTCAGGAGGTCTCATAGCTCAAATAACTGCTTTGTGCAAGTTGTGGTTTTCCTGGTTAGCAATTAGAATGGGAATTAGTCTGTAAATACAAATAAAAAATGGAATAGAGGCAAGTGGACTAAGACAGCATCATGCATTAATTGAGGGAGCAATTCCTTTAACGTATCCAAGCAAGAAACCTGTTGTGCATAAGAGGAGGTTAAATAAAAAGCTGGTTAGTCAGTGTTGAGCTTGGAGGAGCTAGTCAGAGAGACGGTGTGTTTGAATAGTTCAGTTTGCTGAACAACCCTTGGTGCTTGACCTTCCTCAGTCCAACGGCCAACTGATGGTAGCGTTCGAGATGAAACATGTGCTCCCCGTATGGGATAATCCACAAACACACACACGCGCACGCGCACACGCACACACATGCACACGCACACGCACACACACACACACACGCACACACGCACACACGCACGCACACACACACACACACACACACACACGCACGCACGCACGCACACACGCACACACAAACACACACACACATACGCACACACGCACGCACACACACACTAGGGTATGCACGCAGGCTTGGCTCTCCCATTGAAGATAATAGGAGAAGTCCACTTGAGGTGCCATATGTAGATTTACAGCTGCTCCAGCAGCTGTCTCCCTGCACCTCCAGAGAAGAACAAGAAGTAGTTATGTGTATAGGCCGATATGTTGGAACCTATATGGAAATAAATATTCCATAGATTTTTTTATGATTGAAAAACCATTAAATTAGCTAACATTAACATACAACAAAAGCCCATTATGGTGCAGTGCAATCACTGAGGTCAAACAAAACAGTGATGAGTGAAGCCGGTCACACTACAGTAAGCATAAACCACCAAAGAGTTTGTTTGATGTAAGGAGACGGTGTTTTTGCTGTCCGGCTCGTACACTGTGTTCTGCAGGGCTGCCAAATCCCAGACGACTTTCCGCGAGTTGTTCCCGGTCGGGATGTTGTGGATGTGTTGGCCGCGACGCTGGCTGGAGGTATAGACCCCAAGCAACATCAACTTTTCCATGCAGAGAACATTCCTGGCTACATCTGTTTCTGATATATCTACATTCACTCATCCAGCTGGTTCAAACTTTTTGCCGTATTCCCCGCAAAACCGGTCAGCAGCAGACTGGGAATGTGAATGGATATTTCAGGCACGCAGACACTGAGTGGACTCTCTAGTCGGGATGGTCTGGATGGCATACCTTCGTTCGGTCCACTGGAAGATCAAAGGATTATGTGTACTGCAACTTAGGTGAATTATTAAACGGTATCTTAAAGTCGATCTGAGATGAGGTTAAAAATAAGATTTTAATAGATAATGTTTTTTAAGAAATAGGACTCCATTGATGCACTGCTGGGATGTTTTTTTGTGAAACGCAACTGCCTAATAAATAGAAGTATAAACCATCCATAAGCCTGACTAAATTACATTGATGTCAAATTGCTAATCCACAGTATTGAGTTTGGCAGTCAATGATGTTTTAAACATACACCACTGTGTGTGTGTGTGTGTGTGTGTGTGTGTGTGTGTGTGTGTGTGCGTGCGTGCGTGCGTGCGTGCGTGTGTGTGTGTGCCTGCGTGTGTGCGTGCATGTGTGTGTGTGTGTGTGTGTGTGTTTACAAATGCTGGAGTCATTACACCCAGTAAGCCTGCAGTACGGTGGTCTTGTCGGAGGACACTGTCTGAAGGCACACGATGGAGCGGTGCAGGGTAACGTGCACGTCTTTAAATCAACAGATTCAACAACGACATGATGTCTACATTAGGTGTTCTTCCAACAACATTTTTTGTCCCGTGATCTCGTCACAGCTCTGTGTGTTGTTTGGTTTATCGCTCCCATTCGTTGCACACGTGTCATGGACCTGTGCTGCCCGGCTTGTCACGGTGAGGACATTAACACGGGGATATAAAGGAAATGCCAGGGCCGGATAAAGACTCCCTAGGTCTTATTTACAGTCTGTGTCAAACAATACTCGCTAACCATTGGCCCAGGTCTGACCTGAATTGAGAAAAGCCATGCTGGGAAATGGGGGTTGTTGGGATGCTATTAGTTGTCGCCTATTGTTTTAAATTTGACTGATAATGGCAGCTTCCATGTCGTCAGAGCAATGTGGTTCTTGTGTGGAGATAAGATGAGGGTGATTCCATGTTTTAGAAATGTTCTGCTCCTCTGAGCTTTATGTGGACTATGGAGGTGGGCCAACTGGGTCAATACGTAGGGCCCGATTATAGACTGAGCTTATACATCTCACTTACTCACTGCCCTGAACACACACAAAAAACGTTTCAAACCTCTCAAATAAGATTACTAATTAGGTCCATTTCTTTATTTTTTTTTGATTCGCTTAATGTTTTGTTTTCAATGACTTCTGTTGTGTTCGGTGGTTGAATTTTAGCGTTTCATTGACTGAGAAATTGATGAAGTGTATTTTGTTTTGTGGGTAGGGGGTCTGAAAAGAAGGGTCCTTCCAGACGTCACTGGCTTACAGTGGGCCCTGCTGCTCTCAATGGCTCAGCTTGGTCCCGGGGATAAAGCCAACCAACACCGCCTCCCAGCAGAGCGCTCTCTTAACGTGTTTTACAGATGAAGAGCTACAGCTACAACACTGGTGTTCCCAGCTGATAGATGAACACGTGTCGTCCCCCCGCCCCGCCCCCCGCCCCCGCCCCCGCCCCCCGCCCCCCGTCCCCCGCCCCCCGTCCCCCGCCTCCCGCCCCCCGCACCCCACCTCCCATCCACCGCCCCCCGCCTCACCTCCCCAGGAGCAGAGTCAGCATATTCCAGTTGCCGGCTGATGAGCAGATCTTGTTGTGAAAACCTCCCCTCCTCTATTAGTACAGGGTTAACCCCCAACCTAAAGCCCCTGGGGTCAAGGCCCAGACAGGATCGAGTCACGCCATGTCAAGAATCTGTCGACTTTGACCCAGCAGACAGGATTTATTATCAAACAACATCTATTCGCATTGAGAGTAAATTGCAGCTTGTGCATTTTATGCAGAAATCTGTGTGAACGTGAGTGAAGTACTCTAAGCTAGATGTCTGAGACACTGAATAATGAATTGATCTTTAAAGTGACTAATTGTCAAATTAAGTAAAACCAGTGTCTAGCCAGAAGATCTAATATATTCATCATAAATCAAAACAATTCTTAATGTGACTGAGTTTTTAACTGTGATTAACTGTAATGTGACTGCTCTTGCAGAGACGATATGGATGAACAATAAAATACGTATTTTATATTTAGTAAGTAAGTATGTGTTGTCTATACGATCAGGAAGCCAATTTTTACAATTTCACCAAATTATTTATGATGTACAGTGTAAGTATAGTCAGAGACCCCCCAGTGAGTTTGGAGATAAAACATGGTGTACTAAAAGGATCTCCATCAATACCTCCGCCAAGAAGAGTCATGAGAAAAGAACATGTGGAAAAATTAACAAAATGAATATATATATATATATATATATATATATATATATATCATGTGTGCATGTTATTTATTCTCCCAGGATTTTTTTAAAGGTTTACTAAATGTCCATACCATGGTGTGTTGTTTGGCTCCAGCTGGATAGTATGATGGAGTGTGGCTCGCTTTCCTTTACGACCCATGACCAACATTAGCTCTAAATCATACGTATACAAAAATGCACATCATTTAAATTCATCCCTCGAAATGGCGTCCAGCAGAGCCGTGGCATTAAGCCATGCCAGAATTTTTTTTTTTTTTGATAACTAGCGAGAGTAAACTTCTCCGCTTAACAACCTGCATTTATTTATCTGTGTTTGAGAGAAATAATAATAATGAATAACACATTTCTCAGTCGTCTAGAATAGATCCGTAGTCTAATCATGGTACAACTGAGCATTGCAATGCCACTGCCATATTGTGGTCCAACCTGATGTCAGACCCTAACCTGCCAGATAGTGGTCCTATATGGTTTCAGTGAAGTAGTGGATCAGACTGTTTCGAAACTTGACCTGCCAGATAGTGGTCCTGTATGGTTTCAGTGGGGTAGTGGTTCAGACTGTTTCATAACTTGACCTGCCAGATAGTGGTCCTACATGGTGTCAGTGGAGAAGCGGTTCAGACAGTTTCATAACTTGACCTGCCACATAGTGGTCCTATATGGTTTCAGTGGAGTAGTGGCTCAGACTGTTTTATAACCTGACCTGCCAGATAGTGGTCCTATATGGTTTCAGTGGAGTAGTGGTTCAGACTGTTTCATAACTTGACCTGCCAGATAGTGGTCCTATATGGTTTCAGTGGAGTAGTGGCTCAGACTGTTTCATAGCCTGACCTGCCAGATGGTGGTCCTACATGGTTTCAGTGGAGTATGGTTCAGACTGTTTCATAACTTGACTTGCCAGATAGTGGTCCTACATGGTATCAGTGGAGTAGTGGTTCAGACTGTTTCATAACTTGACCTGCCAGATGGTGGTCCTCAAGGACACCTGCTCTGACTGGGCTCCTCGCAGCGCTCGGAAGATTCCATCTCAAGGAAGGCTAAAGCATTTATTCAGTTTAATAACCAGAAAACGGACGAAAATGACTATGAAAATGACATTTTTCTTAAAATGTATCAAAACATCACATGCCTGTCATGGCTGAACTGAGACACCGACCCTGATCCCTCTTAAGTACTAGATCAAATACTTAGATATTTTTAATGTAGATTTAGGAAAAGCTTAGACCAGATTTAATGTGAGAAACTCCAAGTATTAATAACATTCCAACATGCAATATGTACATTTTAATCAAAAACTACTCCCAATTCAATTCCTTATCTTAAGGAAAAGCTTAGACCAGATTTTAATGGAAGAAACTTTATATTTTGCCATTAAACCTAAAATATCCATAACATGTTTAAGCTTTTAGCAATATTTTGTATATTTTATTATGTTATCATAATGTTGGTTGTAGCGCTTTGAGAAGGTTCTTACAAAGTGAAGCGCTTAACAAATAAAATGTATTATTATTATCATAAGAATGCTATACAAAACAACACCAAGTTTATTTCCCCCGACAGTTCAGTTCAGTGTGTTTGCAATTGGTAGATGGATGATCATGCTCATTTGTGTAAGAACAGCTCCTCAAACACGCCTGGGTCAGGCACTGGATTCACCAGACAGATGTTACAAGCATTCATTGGTCAGATCAAATATGTTTGATGGGATTTATTGGTAAGAGTAGAGATTAGAAAGCCATTGACTGTTTTGTTGTACATTTCTCGATTGAAGCGGAGGAGCTCACTGTTACGCTCAGATGACCTGGAGATTGCCAGTGTTCCCCTCTTTCACGGATAGAGCTAAATAAAGTTATGCTAAACACACACACACACAAACACACACACAAACTGTTGTCACGGTCTCTAATAGGAACACAAAAAAAGCGTTTTATCGTTTAGACAAGCATCAATTCTGTCGACAATTTAATGATGAAGACAGGTCCCTCTGTTCCTCCTGTCACAGCTCAATGGGACAGCATTCCCCCTGTGATGTCTGCCATGCAAAGTTGTTTTTGGCTGGCGACGGGAATCCTGAGGGCTTCCTAGGAGAGCACTGCAGAGAAACGTTAGCGAAAAGGGGGCCTTGAGAGAGGCCCACAGTATACCTTCAAATAAATGAACTGTGTATTGTGTTAAGCACTTCACCCGAAGACAAATACTTAACCGCCTGCGTGCCTGGCGTCGGCCGTTATTCCTAGAGACCTCTGTCCAAAAAAAAAAAACAGCTTGAAGTTTGGTGATCAATCACTCTCAATGGTTGTTGATGACGATGGTCGCTGTGTGATTTGCAGTCTGAAACTGTTTGTCGTGAGATATTTGGAGGGGTCATTAACTGTGATCATTTTCCTGGCCGGCGAAAAAGGAACTTGTTCCCACGGCAGTCGCATACCATGTGGAACCTAACTGCTGTCCACAGCAGTCGCATACCATGTGGAACCTAACTGCTCTCCAATGACCTTCTTCTGACCTTTTCCTCTACATGGGGGGGGGGGGGGGGGTTTCTAGAAGGTCCAACTCTGCAGAACTAGAATCTATAGAAGAGATAAGCAACTTAAAGTACTGTTCCATTGACTTGGGTCACCGCAGCGTTTCGTTGAAAAATGGGTTGTTGTTCGTCTTTCCGTTCTATCTATGGAAGCAAATCACTTGACATCCGTCAATGTTTTTCTAGAGCCATCGCTCAGTGGTGACGCAGAGACACTAACGTTGTCTGTCTGTCAGGCATGCATGTTTTTAATGCGTACGTATGTGTGTTTTTTCCACCCTCCAGGCAGACCAGTAAAGATTGCGGAATACACACCACAGGGCCGCTCAACAAAGGCCACAGACAGATAGATGTAGACGTGACACACACTCTCAATGGAAGGGCCAACTGTAAGAGGAGAGGAGAGCTGTGATTGAAGGACAGTGAGTCCTCAAAGGAGGCGCCATCTAGGCAGAGGACTGTGAGTCAGGCTCAGAGTGTATCTACAGCCAGATGCCTGGTGGATGGGGATCACTGTTGTATGAAGGCTGGAAGCGCGCTGCACTAATCCTGTAGGATCATACTCCTGCAGTGTATATATTATACAGTACTGTTCAGAGGAATCATTGAACTCAACACAGACCAGCATGATGTTGCTATGGGTCAGATGTGTGTATTCTGGGGGGGGGGGGGGGGGGGCTTTTCCCCACGTTTGTTTTGGAGAATGCTGTTCTGTTAACCCCACTGTTAGTGTGTGTGTGTGTGTGTGTGTGTGTGTGTGTGTGTGTGTGTGTGTGTGTGTGTGTGTGTGTGTGTGTGTGTGTGTGTGTGTGTGTGTGTGTGTGTGTGTGTGTGTGTGTGTGTGTGTGTGTGTGTGAGTGAGAGAGAGAGAGAGTGTGTGTGGTGTTGAAGTAAATAATCCCTCAGTACTGCCTAAATTGACTGTGTTGTATTCAGCTAAATATCAGCAACAACATAAAAAAACTAGCCCTGTTTTGGTAAACACACACACAACTGTTTTTTACACTACAATCTTGGAAAAAGCCGTTAAAAACACTCAAATGTGTTATTTTGTCATGTACCTCATCTACTACTTAGGTGAAAATAGGATAGAAAAAAACGGAGGTGAAACAGTAGCAGGCAGCGGTGGTAACAGCGCCTGCAGTGCTGCTTGTTATTTGAGAGCCTCACAGAGCACACAGAGGTCACAATAAATCCATCAGGAGAGTGAGGGAATGGGGAAAGAAGTCTATAAAAACCCCCCTCCATCTTAACTGCTCCGCTGTCACAGCTCTCTTTGGACATGAAAATTATGTTCACCGCTAATCGCTGATTATTATATTGAACCATTTCTAATACATCACATAACTGTAACTGAATCGATAAATGTTAGATTATGGTACAATGTAGATCAAATGAACAGCATGTCTGCTTGAGCTGGACCCATTTCTTGCATGCCTCCTTCAAAGTTTTGCTCTGTAGTATAAGGCTTGGAAGTATGTGTGCGGAGAAGTGGATCTTGCATGTTGTGTGTGTGTGTGTGTGTGTGTGTGTGTGTGTGTGTGTGTGTGCGTGCGTGTTTATGCGTGTGTGTGTGTGTGTGTGTGTGTGTGTGTGTGCATGTGTGTGCATGTGTATGTATGCATGTACATACCTACCTACGTATGTTTGTGTGTGTGTGTGTGTGTGTGCGTGCGTGCGTGCGTGTGTGTGGCTCCCGACTGTGCCTGCAAAACCGATTCCCCCAGCCAGCCAGCCAGCCAGCCAACCCGCCAGCCAGCCAGCCAGCCAGCACAGGCCTGTGTAGTTGTTTCTGTTCGTACTATAGATTACACTGTGGCTCCAGCCCCTCCACGCGGCCCAGGAGAGTCCTCCGCTCTCTCTCGGCATGGCGCCCTGCGGTAGATCCACTGGACGGGGGGCACGAGGCGAGAACACCAGCAGGGAGCTCCAGAAACACACCGCGTCGGCTTTTTGTTTTGCTCCTTCTCGACCTGAGTACTTTTTTCACTACTTTGTTGTGTAATGTAAAGCAATGTGATTGTAGTGCAGATGAAGTCTGTAATGGTGCAACCAATAGTTTGTACGAACAACAGTGTAGGTCTGCGAGCCTGATTGCACGGAGCCTACATTAACCTAGAGGTCAACAAGATAGAGAGAAAAAAAGACTACAATAACCAGAGGCCTATTGGCTAGAAACTACAGAGCCTGCATTAACCTAGAGACCTACAAGCCAGAGAGCAAAAGTACTACAATAGCTAGAATCCTACCAGCTAGAGAGCACAGAACCTACAGTAACCTAGATAACTACAAGCTAGTGCAAAAGGACTACAATAACCAGAAGCCTACAAGCTAGAGAGCACAAAACCTACAATAACCTAGACATCTAGACACAAAAAAGGACTACAATAACCAGAAGCCTACTAGCTAGATAGCACAGAAGGCACAGTAACCTAGACTACAGTAACCTAGAGGCCTACGAGCACAAGGCCTGCAATAACATACTGTATGGAAGGTGTGTATGTTGGACCGTGTGTGTTCGATGTACACAGTGTCGGGCATCATAACGAGTATGCTTCGTTTAAATAGGTGAGTTTTGAGGTGTTTGTGAATATTGTTCTAGTGTCAGACTGACAGTAATGGAAGGTGACACTGGGAGCGGTCACTGGGATCGGCGGCCTCAGAGGAACCATTGTGCCCGCGTGTCACACCTCATAGAGGGGCTCATCCATCAGCCGGACCTGGCTCTCTACACATCCCCTCTCAGCACCAGAGCAGAATGGACCTTATCCCGGTCCAACACACACACACGCGCGGAGAGAGAGAAAGACCCATTAAGCTGGAAACTCACACCACACTGCTCTGTTGCCAGACAGTTGGTACAACACTGAACACACCAGATCTGGCATGTTTTATGTCTAGAAATGAGGTTTAAGTGCGTAAGATTTAATTGAAGAGACTTTCATGGTAATTACTGCCTGTTGTGTTGTGTAATATTCACAGGAAATTCTTCAGAAAGGAAAACAAATTCCGTCACTTTCATTGGAATTTTATCAGGCAGGTGGTCAAGGTTGCGTTTTGCTGATTTCTTCTTCCTCTGAAAGAATTGTTTGTGACAACAAGAAACCCAGCCAGAAGACATTAAACATTATATCTGACAGGAAAAACAAATGTGAAACGCTCTGTTGATCCAAACATCTTGTTGTGGTTTTAGCCATATCACTGCTACAGGAAGACCAACAAAATAATGAATACTTTCTCTGTCGCTCCACATCAAACCCACATCAGAGACAAACGCATCGCACGCATAAACACGTCTCAAATCTCTGAATCATGTTTAGAGTCACAGATTCCCGCTCACCACAATACACATCTAAGCCCTGGGTTAAAATGTTGCATGCAGCTGTCAGTAAGATGAGGTGATTTACTGATCCCACACACGCAGACAGACATAATCACACACACACACACACACACACACACACACACAAACACACACACACACACACACACACACACGCAGACAGACATAATCACACACTCTCTCTCTCTCTCTCACACACACACAACACACACACACACACACACACACACACACACACACACACACAAACACACACACACACACACACACACACACACACACACAAACACACACACCGTGCTGAGGCTTTTATATCTTGATCGATGTTTCATAAATCAGGTGAAACGTAATTATGATCTGAAACAAAACAGAGAAAAACAACATGGACAGTGAGTTGAAAGAGTCAGAGGGAGAGAGGGAGAGAGAGAGAGAGAGAGAGAGAGAGAGAGAGAGAGAAAGAGAAAGAAGGGGGGGGGGGGGTAAGATAGATAGGGAGAGCAATGGAGAATTCATGCACTTGAATGTGTTAGGAAGCCCCCAGACATGAAAGGCAGACAGATCCCCCAAGTCAGAATACCTCCCACACAGCGAGTGACATACACCCAGAGACAGAGGGGCCTGTTCAACATCCTCCTCCACTCTCCCGCCACTGGCCCCCTCCTCAGCCCTCTGGTCTTACCATCCAAACCCCTGACAAGTGAACATGATGTACACCCCTGCCCTTAAAGACAGGGCAGATGAGACAGGAAGACAGCACAGGGGTTCCTGGTAAGACTATTTTAGTCCTCCCTGACCTCCCTGAGAGAAATTCATAGAAAAAAAGAAAGAAATAGGCTGAAGGCTCGTGGAATACTCATTCCCGTTATAGTTCCAGTAAAAGTGTATGACTGCTGGGTGTTCAGAACGTAATCGCTTGGATTCCCCCTCTTTGAGTTTGCAACCCCCTACTGCTCTGTGATGTGGTGGCCAAACGCACCCAAAAACTTTATTTTTTATTTAACAATCTAAATGGTTGAAACATTTTAGTGTGCATGTGGACAACACATGCTGTCTGAATGGAGGCATCCAGAAAGATTAAATAGACTGGCCGTTTTACACTGAATAAACACTTGCTCTAAAACTTTAACCCCAAATATATGTAAAAAAAAATACCTTTCAGCTGCTGTTACAGGAATGACTAAAATATGAGATATTTGATTAATAAACATGATGTGGAACACGGTGTTCTGAATCAGCTCCAGAGCGGGAAGAACGGAGGAATCAGTGACACCGACGAAACTCATGTTGTGAGGAGTCTCCGAAGCTGCCGTTAGCTGACGCCCCGCCGAGTTCCAGGAACAAAGAGACACCTTCAGCTGATTTAACGTGCTTACTGCTCACGACTTCTAAATTCAAAATACGAAACAAAAACATAACGTCCTTTTTAAAAGTGTAATAACACATAAATCTGCTCTGTAATAATAAATATGTGGCCCGATTACAACACACCTAAACTGATGAACGGAAGTGACGAGCCAAATCTCTCTGTGGGAGAGTTATATCTCAAACTTTGACCTCGGAGCTTCAATCACCTGCCCCAGTCTCTCTCTGGGTCTACTGCCAGTAAGTCAGCGAGTCACCTCCGCCGGTTTGATGGATGTAACTATGCAACAGGGTGTGCGTTTCCCCTTGGCAATGGGTTTGACCATTGCCACTGGATCCCATCAATCGACGTCAGTGAGTCACAGATAGAAAGATACCTGTTGTCTGGTTTTACCGAGTCCGGGAGTGACTGAGACAGTGATGAATACACACTCAGCTTTGGCTGGCAGAAGAATCCAAAAGACTTACGTCTGAATGCATGTTCAAACAGCCAGCCTTTCAATAACTGTCCAGCAAGCTGCTTCACGAACACACATTATAACATCCAGCGAGGTTGTTTCAGACCAAACCCCCCCCCCCCCCCCCCTAAAGAAACTCCGATGTCTATGTGACAGCTTCCAACAAAGCCATATAACCGTTTGGTAGTTAAAATTGCACAAAATGGTATTACAACAAACTTCTTTGTTGACAGAATTGTATTTGTGCTATTGTATTAATGTATTTACATATTATAGGTCAGGATAATAGGTACTGGTTCGTTGATAACGACACACTGAAGGACACAGTCCTGGTGGAGGTCGGTATGTGGTTGTGTGCTTTATGGCTTTCATGGATGTTGCCAATGCAACATTAGCAGATTTAACCCAGCAACACACACTGCAGCCATCCATGTAGAAACTGCAGGCTGTGGATGACAGATTGGTTTTAAACAAAAATACAAATATATTCACTGTCAGACTTTTTTTGTAATTGTGTGTACAATATAGAAAGACAAAAATAATATATAGACCAGATGTATACGAAATATTGTTGCTTTCAAAATTGAGAATAAATCACCTTCATCCATACAGCTCAGCATGCTGGAGGAACGTTCAGCTCCACTTATATTTCCTCCACCTTATCCCAACACACACACACACACGCACGCACGCACGCACGCACGCACGCACGCACGCACGCACGCACACACGCACACACACACACACAAATGCACACAAGCAGAGCAACGAACACTACACACCACCAACAAAACGTCCAACACAAGAAGGAAGAAGAAATATTCCACACACAAAAAAGAGCTGTGATGTATTTTCAAGATGGAGGAGAATATAAACAGTAGTCAGCACTTTTCCTTAAGTGCTCTCCAGGCTGGTGGAATGGACTCTGAGGACCACGGCTAGAGGGCTCAACGCGAGCAGGTCAGCTTCATGACTGACTTACTGGTTGACTGACTGATTTACTGACTGACTGACTGACTGGCTGGCTGACTGGCTAACTGACTGACTGACTTAATGCCTGACTGACTAATTAACTGACTGACTGATTTGCTGGCTGACTGGCTAACTGACAGACTTACTGGCTGAGTGACTGACTGGCAGAATGGCTGGCTAACTGACTGGCTGATTGACTGATTGACAGACTGCCTGGCTGACTGGCTAACTGACTGATTGGCTGACTGGCTGACAAGGTGATGTATCAATTAAAACCAGGAAGTGGTATGGTCTGAACAGAAGGTGAAATGGAACTGACTGATGCCTCTGTCCATGTTGCAGCAGACAGCCAACTAGAATGCTTTCTACATCAATGACAAATGAGTAGTCTCAGCAGTGGAATACCCAATTCTCTAAGAGGAGGTGCTGCCAAAGCATGAGAAGGTCTCATTTGTAATCTACGTTCTCTGTCCATCTGAGAACTACGTGTCTGACATTGTGCTAGCCAACATGGATTGGCAGACCTGGGTCTGGGCTGCCTGGAGGGAGGAAGACAACAGTAAATAAAGATGCTACATTGGCTAGAAAATAGGCCAATGAGGTAACAGAGTTGATGTCGTACTTTAGCTCCAGCTTATTCGAGCCTTGTGTTTTCTGCTGATTGATTGGTTGCAGGATGGACTAGATCCCAGTACAGTCAACCATTGGGGACCCATGAATAATCTTTTTTTTCCTTTGTCATGCTACATTTACAAGGTCTGAACAAGATTCCAAATGGAGAGGAGTCAGAGAACAGTCCGCCAAGTAATGTTGGAATACATGGTGCTGTGAACTCTTCGAACCTGGTCCCTGAAATCAGTGAAAAATACTGTGGACTCAAGGTCAGTGGAGCTGTTAAGATCTTGGGTCACCGAGTACAGAGCAGACGGCTACATGCCTTAGCATTGTGTTCTTTACAAAAATAGATCATATCGGAAGTGACAAAGAATTGCAGTCACAATGGAAAATAGTGACAGTTCAAGCCTAAGTGGATGTTTACGTTTGTAACCTATTGCCCAGGTTAAATCTCCGCAATAAAATGTAGTCAAAATATTTGAACATAACACCTGCTTCTACTCAGAGGAAACATCTGTAGGAATGTGAGGGATTTCGACAGACAGTGTGTGTTTTTAAACCCTAATATCTGGTGTGTAGCATTATAGAAGACAGAAAGTACTCAAGTCACTGGCCCAGCTACACAAACATGAAAACCTGACCCTAACAAATTAATCATGAAACGACAAAGGGAGAACAACTCTGCACCATATTCCAAAGGACAAAAGTTAAGTAAATTAAGTAAATAACTAATAAACACATTTATTTTTAAATAGGCCAGTCATGTGACCTGAGTCATGGAACACCTGAGTCACAAACGTCACTTCCCAGAATCCCCTGGGGCAAAGAAGAGGTTAGAGAGAAGAGTGCTGATTGGTGGGGGGCTTCCTCTGAACAACGTCACTCTTATATATCACCTCCCAGACCCTCCAGATGATAGCAAACGAGGGGGAGAGGTGTTCCCTGTGCAGTAAACTCAGGGAAGAAAAAAGAAAGAATGTGTTTCCTGTACATGAGCAGCGATGATTTCTGAGTATGCTCTTTGTATTGATTTGCGGAGCTCGTAAGTCGGAGCACACTTGAGCGAGGTAAACCCTGTCGGCGGAGATGAAAGGGCTTTTCTTTGAAGAGTCCAGTTGCACCAGGCATCCCATACGTGTCTGGATGATGGCTTGGCATGTGCATTATGTCGGCTACAGATCTTTTTAACGTAAACATGTGACACACATGTTGTGAAAAGGATGGTTTGTGTTTCTATGGCGTTTTACATTCTGCAACTTCCTTGACTTATTCGTGAACTCCTTGGTGGGAAAAATCTTTTATTTTAAATGATGTGGTTTATTCTAAAGAGGTCAGGGTAGAACTGAGGACTGATATGTCTAGTTTACACAAGGCAAGTGGAAATGGGATGCCTGGTACAACTGGTCTCTTAACAGAAAGCCCCTTTGATCCCCTCCCTTTGATCTCTTTCACCTTGCTCAAGTGTCACAATCAGATCAAGATTGTTTCAAGGTCATACAAGAAGAACAATGTTTGGATAGCAGGGCAATACAGCATACCATATACCATAATTAGTCGAACATTATATATCGAATCACCATAAAACTAGAAACATCAATCCCTAAATCAGCGAAAAGGTGTTGGAAAAACAAGGTCAAGGTTCATTCAGAACGGTTTAGTTTTTTTCCCCCCTGCTCTATGGGCCTTCTTATAAAAATACCCCAATAAAGAGCAGGGGAAGTGTTTTAAAGTCTTGCTGTAGCAGCATGGAGTAGCAGGGCTTTCCCATGTCCAAGTCCAGACTCAGACGGCGCAAGAAAAACCTCCACATAAGGAAAATGCTATTCTGTCATGGGATTGATGCACGCTGGCATGCTGTTGGAAGTCTGTGGGGAGTGTTGTCGCAATGTAAGGGGCTGCTGTAAAAGAGAGAGCTTTATTTGATGGCCTCCTGGACCACCTTTCAGTCACAGTGTTCACATTACTGGTCCAAGCATTGCTAAGAATATCAAAACGGTTCCAAACAATCTGCCTGGACTTTGGACGACAGTCCAAGAAAAATCAAAGGCAGCGAAACCAAACTGGAAGTAGGCGTGGGACGGGGAGCAATACAATTGACCTATGATGAATAAAAAAAAACTAAAAAAACTTGAGGGGAAATATTTGGTTTGACACAAATCTGTGTTGGCTGCTTCCCGTTTCTTGGAATTCTGGGAGACGAAGGCTCGGTCGGTGCATTGTAAGATACAGTAACAGGGATGTGGTTACATACAATGATGTCCAATCACATCCAACAACTACAAATAAAAAACTAGAGCATTACAACTTAAGTACAACTAATGACTAAGTCGAGAAAAAATAGCAAGGAAAAATTGAATTCCTCAGAGTTTACTTTTACCTCTGAGGGTTTTCAAAAACAACATTCGCTCTGTACAAAATAATTTCCACAATGTGAAGCGGGAAACCATGTATCCATTGAACAGGAACCTCAGCAGGTAGTTCTTTGTATTGGCTAAGCCACACGTATGATTATGCGTCAATGTAAGTTTGATCCATTCAAGTGAAAAACATATATCTGACGTAAGCGTGATTCCACATTCCCAGCAATTGAAGAGCCTGATTCCTTTTGTCCAAACATGGTTACGACTGTTTTATATGAAGCTGGTAGGAATTCCTACTATACGTATATTTTATGTGAATGTGGCCACCATATATACTTGACATAATGTGGTGGCCTCTCCGGGGAACCATCACCTTATCGTGGTGGAGAGGTTTGTGTGTCCCTATGAACCTGGGGGCTGTGTTGTCTGGAACCTTGTGTTCCTGGTAGGGTCTCCCATGGCAAATTGGTCTCGGGCGAGGGGCCGGACTAAGAATGGTTCAAAAACCCTCATGGAAAAACCTATAAGAGAGGACGATACCCGGCCCGGAGGAAGCCCGGGGTCCCCTTCTGGAGCCAGGCCCAGGAGGAGGACCCGTCAGCGAGCGCCTGGTGGCCGGGCTCCACGGAGCCCGGCCGGGCATAGCCCGAAAAAGCAACGTGGACAACAACAACATCTCTTCTTCTCCGTCCCGTGGGCTCAGCACCCGCGGGAAAAACCAAGGGGGTCGGGTGCGCTGCCAGAAAGGTGGCAGTGAAGGCAGAGGTTTTCGACGGATCGGACCCGGGTGGCAGAGGCTGGCTTTGGGGACGTGGAACGTCACCTCTCTGGGAGGGAAGGAGCCGGAGCTTGTGCGGGAGGTGGAGCGCTACCAGCTGGATCTGGTGGGGCTTACCTCTACGCACAGCCTTGGCTCTGGAACCTCACTTCTGGATAGGGGTTGGACTCTATTCTTCTCCGGAGCTCCCCAGGGTGAGAGGTGCAAGGCTGGTGTGGGGATACTTACGAGTCCCCGGCTAAGTGCCTCTATGTTGGAGTTTCCCCAGTGGACGAGAGGGTCGCCTCCCTACGCCTTCGGGTCATGGGGGGGAAAACTCTGACTGTTGTCTGTGCCTATGCACCGAACAGCAGTTCGGAGTATTCGGCCTTTTTGGAGACCCTGGATGGAGCCTTGTATGGGGCTCCTGAGGGGGACTCTGTAGTCTTGCTGGGGGACTTCAACGCACATGTGGGCAATGATGGAGACACCTGGAGAGGCGTGATTGGGAGGAACGGCCTCCCCGATCTGAACCCGAGTGGTGGCTTGTTATTGGACTTCTGTGCTAGTCATGGAATGGCCATAACGAACACCATGTTCGAACATAAGGATGCTCATAAGTGTACCTGGTACCAGAGCACCCTAGGCAGAAGGTCGATGATCGATTTTGTTATCGTATCATCGGACCTGAGGCCATATGTTTTGGACACTCGGGTGAAGATGGGGGCAGAGCTGTCAACTGATCACCATCTGGTGGTGAGTTGGGTCAGGTGGCGGGGGAAGCCTCTGGACAGACCTGGTAAGCCCAAGCGTGTAGTGCGGGTGAACTGGGAACGTCCGGAGGAGTCCCCGGTCCGGGAGGCCTTCAACTCACACCTCCGGCGGGGCTTCTCTGGCATCCCTGTGGAGGCTGGGGGCATTGAACCGGAGTGGGCGATGTTCAAAGCCTCCATTGCTAAAGCTGCGTCTGAGAGTTGTGGTCTCAAAGTCTTAGGTGCCTCAAGGGGCGGTAACCCTCGAACATCCTGGTGGACACCGGTGGTCAGGGGAGCCGTCCGATTGAAGAAGGAGGCCTTCCGGGACATGCTGTCCCGGGCGACTCCGGAGGCAGTTGCAAGGTACCGACAGGCCCGAAGGACTGCAGCCTCGGCCGTGGCAGAAGCAAAGCAGCGGGTGTGGGAGGAGTTTGGAGAAGCCATGGAGAAGGACCTTCGGCTGGCGCCAAAGCGGTTCTGGAAGACCATCCGACACCTCAGGAGGGGAAAGCAGGGAACCATTCAAGCTGTATACAGTAAGGATGGGACGTTGTTGACCTCAACTGACAAGGTGATTGGGAGGTGGAAGGAGCACTTTGAGGAACTCCTGAACTCGACAAACCCACCCTACATAGTAGAGACAGGGCTGGAGGATGATGGGGGATCAGCATCAATCTCCCTGGCGGAGGTCACTGAGGTAGTCAAACAACTCCACAGTGGCAAAGCCCCAGGGGTTGATGAGATCCACCCAGAAATGCTGTAGGCTTTTGGTGTTGAGGGACTGTCATGGATGACACGTCTTATCAACATTGCGTGGAAGTCGGGGACAGTACCTAAGGAGTGGCAGACCGGGGTGGTGGTTCCCCTGTTCAAAAAGGGGGACCGGAGAGTGTGTGCCAACTACAGAGGCATCACATTACTCAGCCTCCCGGGAAAGTATACTCCAGGGTGTTGGAAAGGAGGGTTCGACCGATCGTCGAACCTCGGATTGAGGAGGAACAATGCGGTTTCCGGCCTGGTCGTGGAACAACGGACCAGCTTTTACCCTCGCGAGGATCTTTGAGGGGGCCTGGGAGTATGCCAATCCGGTCTACACGTGTTTTGTGGATTTGGAGAAGGCGTATGATCGGGTTCCCCGGGAGATACTGTGGGAGGTGCTGCGAGAGTATGGGGTGAGGGGGTCTCTACTCAGAGCCATCCAATCTCTGTACTCCCAAAGCGAGAGCTGTGTCCGGGTCTGCGGCAGTAAGTCGGACTCGTTTCCGGTGAGGGTTGGCCTCCTCCAAGGCTGCGCTTTGTCACCTATCCTGTTTGTGGTATTCATGGACAGGATCTCACGGCGTAGCCGCGGGGGAGGGGGGCTGCGGGTTGGTGGGCAGAGGATTGCATCACTGCTTTTTGCAGATGATGTGGTCCTGATGGCATCATCAGTCTGCGACCTGCAGCACTCATTGTATCGGTTCGCAGCCGAGTGTGAAGCGGCTGGGATGAGGATCAGCACCTCCAAATCTGAGGCCATGGTTCTCAGCAGGAAACCGATGGATTGTCTACTCCAGGTAGGGAATGAGTCTTTACCCCAAGTGAAGGAGTTCAAGTATCTTGGGGTCTTGTTCTCGAGTGAGGGTAAAATGGAACGAGAGATGGGCCGGAGAATTGGAGCAGCGGGTGCGGTGTTGCAGTCGCTCTATCGCACCGTTGTGACGAAGAGAGAGCTGAGCCAGAAGGCAAAGCTCTCAATCTACCGGTCTATCTTCGTTCCTACTCTCACCTATGGTCATGAAGGGTGGGTCATGACCGAAAGAACGAGATCGCGGATACAAGCGGCGGAAATGAGTTTCCTCCGGAGGGTGGCTGGCATCTCCCTTAGGGATAGGGTGAGAAGTTCAGCCATTCGTGAGGGACTCGGAGTAGAGCCGCTGCTTCTTTGCGTAGAAAGGAGCCAGTTGAGGTGGTTCAGGCATCTAGTAAGGATGCCACCTGGCCGCCTCCCTAGGGAGGTGTTCCAGGCACGTCCAGCTGGGCGGAGGCCGCGGGGCAGACCTAGGACCAGGTGGAGGGATTATATCTCCACACTGGCCTGGGAACGCCTTGGAATCCCCCAGTCAGAGCTGGTTAATGTGGCCCGGGAAAGGGAAGTTTGGGATGCCCTGCTTGAACTGCTACCTCCGCGACCCGACCCCGGACAAAGCGGATGACGATGATGATGATGATGATGATGATAATGTGGTGGAATTTACCCTACGAGGCGGAAGAGAGACTTTGAAACACAAAACACGATTTACAATACACTTTCATAAAACTGTAATTTTTAACGTATGACACCAACTGCCAAAAATGCAATAACGGTTGATGACACACATGGTCAGTGTAGTACGGAGAACAATCTGTTTAAATTCCTTGATTTCCATCCAATGGAGGTAGAAGCCTACAGAACTCTATCGCTGCGTCTCAAATCGCATTCTACTATTACTTTTTTTCTTGTAGTAGGTACTTCAGCTGCACGTGCAAAGTATGTACTGTTGCATGCATTTTTGGCACACTGCATTTGTCATGGTATGTTTGGGACATACTGAATCTTTTTCTGGCTTACTATATAGTGTGGTGGTATGGGTATTGAGGCACAGCACAGCCTATGTCTCCACGTACATCACCACCCCATTGAGTCATCAACCACTTGTGTGGTCGGTCACTTACATGGTCTTTTATAACGAGACTTCAGGTTTGTAGGGTATCCTGTAATGCAGCTCACTAAACACAGTGTGTGTGTGTGTGTGTGTGTGTGTGTGTGTGTGTGTGTGTGTGTGTGTGTGTGTGTGTGTGTGTGTGTGTGTGTGTTTGTGTGTGTGTGTGTGCATGAATTTGTGGTTGTGTGTGTGTGTGTGTGTGTGTGTGTGTATGTGTGTGTGTGTGTGTGTGTATATGTGTGTGTGGTTGTGTGTGTGTGTGTGTGTGTGTGTATACAAGAGTGTCTGTGCATGTCTGCATCAAAAGGGCCTCCCACCTGGCCGACTGCAATCCGCTCTCTTACTCGTCAGTGGAGCAGAGTGGCATTTGGTCCATCGGCTCATTCGTCAAAAGACGAATCGGTTCGACGAGACCTCCCGTCCATTAGCGCCGTCGCCGCCTCTCCGCCAGCGGGGGCCGTGTGTTGGTGTAGCTAGCACGCAGGGAGCGCCGTGGATGAATGACCGTCCGTCTGTAAACAATGAGCCACAATGAGAGAGCAGGACGTCCAACAGCCCCAGACTGTGACATCACTTACTGGAATCCAGCACACAGTCACTGCAAGCCGTCCATCATCTTGTTCCATTCTGCCATTCATCCTCCTCTCGTGATCATCTTCTTCCACACTCCCATCCATAAATCACCTGGCTGAACACCAGCCCAGTAATTACCTTGTTCTGTCTATAAATGTATTGTTTTTGTTGTATTATTAAAACAGTTAATGGTCCCACTAAGTGTTTGATGCGGTCAAAATAGCTTAATAGCTCAATGCTTTTAAGACATCTTTTGGAGTTTCTTTTTATATACATATATACAGTATATTACTATCACCTCTGCACATGCAGAGATGTGCGTGCACTCTTTTGACAGTTTTTGCACATTGCACTGTAATAGTGGAGATGATTGTGGGTGGATTTCGGGACACAGTCCCACCTGCCCCCATCATCCAGTGGGACTCCCCCAGTTGACACTGTAGAGTCCAGCCACCATCACCCAGGACCTCACCAAGAAAGCACAGCTGGATGTACAGGGTGTACTGCTTGCGGCAGCTGAAGACGTTCAACCTGCCAAAGTCAATGGTGATGCACTTCTACACCGCCATCATTGAGTCCATCCTCACCTCCTCCTCCATCTGGCGCGCTGGTGCTACTGCCAAGGACAGGGGAAGACTTCAGCACCATCTCCACCGAGAAGGTGATTGACTGCAATCTCTCTCCAGAACCTGTACACCTCCAGGACACTGAGGAGATCAGGAAAGATAGTGGCCAAACGTTAATAAAGTCTCTACATCGGTCTGAGCGTTAAATTTAATGCACATCTTTTGTAGTTTCTTTTTATATACATATATATATATAACTATTATCTTTGTGCATGCAGAGATGTGTGTAGAATCGTCTGACTGTTTTTGACAATTGCACTGTAATAGGTAAAAAAACACTGCACAGCTCTAGTTTTTATTTTACATTTGATAGTGAATCACTTGTGTAACGTTTTTTGTGTGTATTTTTCTTATTGGGTATTTATTGTGTTCCATAGCACCAAGTCAGATACCTAATATGTGTAACCTACTTGGCAGTAAATCTGTTTCTGATTTGGATTCTGCTTGTTGCACCTGTGTCTACTGCTAAACTAGGTCATCGGTGGAAGTTTTTAAAGAAGAGCGATGACCTATTATAACCTGATTTGATAATGCATAATTTTTGATCTAGTGCCGCCAACTTCAAAGCCTCTAGTAAGATCCATGCTTCCCCCTTTGGCCTTTCGAAGAAGAAACATCGATCGATTATGATCAGCGACAGCACAGAGCCAGCCGATCAAATTCATTTCAGGCCTTTGGCTCACAGTGCTGAAGAAATCGGAGAGACAAGACCCGCTTTTCTTTTTTTTGCCAAGTGATCCTGCTTGCAGTTGCCCTCGTAAATCACATGTGATGGTTCCCAAAACCTCTGCGGTAAAGTTTTTTGGGGGAAAGAATGGCGGCAAGTTTGACCCAGCTTGCCAGGGTTTAACAGGGGACATGTGGAGAACAAGAGCATGAACATCTTCTCAGCAGCTGAAACCAGTATTCCACTACGGACAGTTGGTTGGGTTTACGCCATAGCCGTTCTAGCCACGCACAGTGGACCGTTTCTTATTATTATATTATATTATTATTACATACTACTAGCTTGGAGCGCAAAGCACTCTAATATGGTTTTGACAAATAATAGTTTGAATTCAAAATAGCATATCTTCGTTTTTTTTGTATTTTTGTATTTTCTTCTGTTTTATCTGATTATCCTTCACTGATTTTGTTTTGACAAATAATAGTTTGAATACAACGTATTTCATAGTATATTTTTGTTTATTTTAGTATTTTCTTTTATGTTTTAACCGATTATCCTTCACTGATTTTGTTTTGACAAATAGTAGTTTGAATGCAGCACTGTGTATTTGTTGTGTGGCGGAGTCAAAATCTTTACATGTTCTTTATCCGTTTTATCTTCTAATACACACACGCCACCACGATGTGCAGAGCAGCTTTCTCCCACTAGCTCTCCCACTAGGCCCTCAGGCACTGTCCTGACAGACCAACGACAGCGCAGAGAAGGAATATGAGTCTTGAGCAGCTCTGTCTGCCAAAACGGATCAGTGAAAACACGCAGGTATCAAGGAAACACACCTTTTTTAGTAAGAAGCGTGCCATCTGGTAAAAAGCATGCCTCCAGGTATACTGACTTCACCTGAGTGAAAGTAGGTTACAGTGTAGAGTTAGCAAGACTGGAACAAACATGCCTATTTAATGCCATTTTGCCTATCCAAACAAAGCTAAAAGAAACAGCAACTGGTTGTTTAATGTTGTTGGCCCGAGCAACAGGCTAGCGTACAATATGGCATCTTGTGGGTGATATTGCCGTGATAACTAACTGTCCCTTCTAGATTTGTATTCTATCAAGGAGGTCAGACTAAGCAGTGGTATTTGTGCTAATTCGAACCTGCTGTATCACAGTCAGAAGCCTGGAGTTAAAGGCAGAGGTCAACAGCGGTCAGAGGGCACAGAGGTCATCATCCAAGGTCACTGGTTGTCTGAGACACAGTCCTGTAGCTGATGGTGTTCCACCCTGTGCAGGAACTTCAAAGACCTGACAGACAGACAGACACACACACACACACACACACACACACACACACACACACACTCTCACTCACACCCAAACACACACACACAGACACACACACACTCTCTCACACACACAAACTCTCGCACACACCCACACACACAAACTCACTCTCATACACACACACACACAGAATAACATATTCCACATTAAAGGGCTATGTAATTAACCTGTAATTACAACCAAACATACATACACAGTAGAGATTTTTTTATTTTTTTTTTACATCTGTCAGTGCTGACACATTAATGACTAACTCTAAAGTTACACTACAAACAAAAAAAACAAAACAGCAACAGGCAGCTGTGAACATTACATTACATTACATTACATGTCATTTAGCTGACGCTTTTATCCAAAGCGACTTACAAAAAGGTGTGCCTACAAAACACTGTGAAGCCCTTAACACTGGCGGTCCTGCTGAACCAAAGATGAACCTTGACCCTGAATCTGAATACAACCACTCCAGTCATCTCACCAGGGAGACAAATGTTGGACTCACATATATATATATATATATATATATACAGTACTGTGCAAATGGTTTAGGCAGGTGTGAAGTCTTTAAAGTTAGAACAAAAAAATATACATAAATATATATGAAAGTTAATTGTTTATTTCTTTCATTCATAAAATACAAAGTGAGGGAAAATCAAATCTGTATCAAATCAACATTTGGTGTGGCCACCCTTCACCTTCAAAACAGCATCCCCTGCCTAAAAATTATGCACAGTACTGTATATATATATGTATATATTGGATACACAGTGATCTTGGGCTGTATGAGACCTCTAGTCTCTACAGAGCTGTCTGCAGCCCCAGCTTGACCCAGGGTTGTCCAGGTGCTAGCCTCCAAAGGAAAGCTTGTAGAAGACTCTCTGGTCCAGTTCTCTCCACTGGGGGCTGTACATCAGCATGCTGCTGGTCCGTTCCTTACAGTAAGGAGGGAAATGGTGTCATAGGATCATCATTGACAAGCAACATCTTCATAATAACAGCAGAACACAAACACACTGAGTTTCAGTTTACATTTCTTGTGCTTTAAATGAAACGAGATCAATGTTAATGCTAAAGTTGAAAGAATAAAAATTGGGTCGGGACCCAGGAAGGGACCTTGTGGTCATTTTTTTAAACATAAAATATTCAACCAACCCTCGATAGTTGAATGGCTTGTAAGTCCACAGGCAGTCTTCTGTCTAAATACACAAAGTGGAGAGGGTGGGGAACGGCTGGAAGTGGACTCCCACCGTGTACATGATGAACGGCGCTGAAGGTCAAAGGTCAGCCACGCTCTTTGTTTAGAAAGCCACCGCGTGCTGAGGCACCCCAGGGAAAAATCTTAAGACTAAACACACACAGGGTCTCCCACCCAGACTTCAATTCCTTTCTCAGTGACGTGTCCGGGTGTGTGTGTGTGTGTGCTCGAGTGTTTGTATATATGTATGTGTGTGTGTGTGTGTGTGTGTGTGTGCTTTCGTATACATCTGAGTTTGTGTGTATGTATACTGTCTGTATGAGTGTATGTGTGAGTGTGTGTGGCGGTACTTTAGGTAAGAGCCAAGTTTGTCAGAAACAGAAAGTGTGAGCGAATGTGTGTGTTGAGTGAATGATAAAGGAGCAGAGAAGAAATGTCTGTGTGTGCGCGTCAGATGGCGAGAAAGAAAGAGAGCGAATGTGTGTTTACTGAGCATGTCTCAATGAAAGAGTGAGAGTAAACATAACTTTCCTATCTAAGGATCGTTTCCGCCGCGGCGCTGGCAGTGACAGTGTTGGCACACACCAATGATCCCCGTTCCCCTCCTCCCCCTCTCTTTCTCTGGAAAGCTCCACACCCGCACCCCTCCCACTTTGTGAGGTCAAACCCCACCCCCACAAGCACACCTGGTCCCACCTGTGCCTGTTCTCTGTGCCGCCCTACCACATGCTCTCCAAGTACCCCCTTGCCAGTCTCTTCATGTCTCTGCACCTGAGCTCCCGATCCCCAGCGTAGGGCACGTTTCCATGGCGATTCCACAAGCTTCCTCGTGCCTTTCATGTATCCCAGGCTGCCTTCTGCTACGGTAAACAGTGTGGGACATAAATCTGGAGCCGTCACTGAGAGACACAGGGTCACACAGAGGACACGCTCCAGGCCCCCGCCCCCCCCCCCCCCCCCCCCCCCCCCCCCCCCCCCCCCCCCCCCCCCCCCCCCCCCCCCCCCCCCGCCCCCCTCCCCCGTGTCTGGGAGGACTAGCTGAAACGAGGGTGCCCAGATGTTGTCTGTCTGTTTGGGGGCTACCTTGAACTACTGGGAGTCCTGTCTCCACCCTTAAACTATTTCAGGGGTTCTGGTGGTTATGTCACGCTTGTGATGCTGAGGCGAAGCGGTAAGTCCCCCTCCCCCCACCTTCCCACCCCCACGCATGACTCTCTGAAGTTTTTTCCATTGCTGTCACTTCCTCCTCCCCCTAATCTGAGCCCCCCAAAAAACCTTTACTTCCACAGGGTTGCTACACATCCACATCTGGGGGGTTGCTATGCCGACAATGAGCTAACAGGCGATGTGGGGTCGCAAAAGGTCAGCTGCTTCCATCTTCAGCTAGGAGAAATGGGCTGACTTCTGAACCCAGATTCAGAGGATCAATATGGGAGATCATCTAGAGCATCTTTATTGGATTGTATTCAAGATAATGATGATTTAATTTTTTATAAAACTGATTATGTCCGTCTTTAACTTCATGTCCATGTCTGATAAATGCTATCAATTGAAACATGTATTATTTTATGTATTCACATAAATAGATCTCTTTCAAACGAAAGACATTGTATTTAATGTGAATGTTTAAATAACTCAGAAATAAATTTGTCTCAGAACTTTGTCCTATGGCCTTCAGTATTCAGTGGGAAACGGGACATTGAGGGAAGCCGACCTAACCTTTCACCTGATTAGTGACGTAATCATCTGCCAGGAATCCAAGCAAGTTAATGCTTGATCACATATTTACATCTGTGACTATAAATTTACTACTACGAAAGAAGGCCTAACTTGTACTAGTTCAATAGACAACGTGATTTAAATTGTGCAAATGACACAAATCAGCATTTGGAGCTCAAAGTGCAAGAATGAAAATGATACAAGGACAACAAAATCACTCCCATCTGCTGCATTGTGAACGATGTGATTGGAGTCGAAAGCTGAGTCACAGCTCAACACGCACCCTAGTGGCATTACTGGGAATAGCTCAATAGAAGGCTCCATTCCTAAGTATATTCTAGATAATTTAGCATTTATTTCTATAAAATATTACGGTGATCATACACTTTAGTTTCAATGAAAAATATGAATAACTGATTGGGTTACACTATATGTAGCATAATACCTAATGTAAACAATGTGAATCATTGTTACTTTAATCTACAGCATATTTACAGATTAATTATAATAAAGCCATAAAATATATAAATAGAACATTGTGACAGTGAAATTAAATATGAGCATATTTAACAAATAACGCGTTCGTTCATACAGGAAACGGACTTTTGGCCCTGTCTCTCTATAAAATATTTATTCGGTGATGGAAATTCAGCTCTGGAATGCAATTTTCCCCTCATTGTGTGTGTCTCGGATATTACTCCGCTGTGAGGTAAGAAGATAAATTCTTCCCTTTTTTCCTCTAGTGTGCTGTGATTGGAAGAGGAACGAGCTCTGGAATGTGCCGAAGTTGTTTAAATAGCACCTCAGTCCTCAGTGTCGGTATAGAATAATCTTAGCATCGGATTAAAGACACACACACTAATTGTTTTATATTAGAACAAGTGTTACTCTAAAGCTCAACCAACGGGAATAGGGTTTCAATCAAGAAATATCTAAGATATAAGAGGACAACGAAACTTAAAGACCTCGAGGGCTTTTTTCATCCCATTTGCCTATTTTTCAGGCTATTTCCATTTACTCAGGTTTGTTCATTTTGAATTTACTTAACATTCTAGGACAGGCATTTGAAAAGTAAAAGCGTTTCGTAAACGTATTCGCTATAGTATATTTAAAAGTTTGATGGTCAATCCTCCGTATATAAATTATATAAAGCTGTTTTTCTTATTACTCTAAAATAGCAGACACACTTGGGGTTTCAAGATGAAGCTGACTGGAATCTTTTTATCGTTACTGATGCTGTGGAACTGTGAGGCGATCACGTTGGCAGGTGAGCCTGAAGACATTTACTACAGAAATGTTTGACATGGAAATGTGAAATAGAAAATATTATGGGCTAAATTGCCTGCTGGTTTTGAAATGTTTAAACTCAAAATTTCACATCAAAGATCTTTGTTCTTTGTGCTTCTGCAGACAGCCGAGATGATAACAGCGTGTATGACTTATTTGACCTGGTGCGAGTTAACAAGCGGCATCATGGAGTTACTTTGGTGAAAGGAGCAGATCCTTACAGCCCTGCATACAAAATCCTGAACGCAGACCTGATCCCCGCCGTCCCCGATCTCTCCTTCCGGGACCTCATCGACTCCATTCAGGCCGAGAAAGGATTCCTCCTCCTTGTCAACTTCAAGCAGTTCAAGAAGACGCGGGGCAGTATCTTGACCATCGAGAAGAATGATGGTTCGGGGACAATTTTCGAGGTCATTTCCAACGGCAAGGCCAACACCTTGGATGTCGTCTACTCCGCCGGTAACCAGCAACAGGTGGTGTCTATTGAAGATGCTGACTTGGCCACCGGACACTGGAAAAATATCACGCTCTTCGTTCAAGACGACCGGGCGCAGTTGTTCGTGGGCTGCGAGGAGATTAACGTACAGGAAATGGATGTGCCCATCTTCCAAGTGCTCTCTCCGGAGGTTGCGGATAATGCTCGCTTGAGGATTGGCAAAGGAGCACTGAGAGACAAATTCATGGTGAGTAGTAGTAGTGAATACATAATTTGCAGAAAACGTATAATATTTATAATTCATATGCAATTTCATGCTTTCTAATGTTATAGCAAATGAGTACTTGAATAAGCCTAACATGTAAAAAGAAAATGTAAAGTCTAAAATGTAAACCTACACCTCATTAGAAAAAAATTATGTTTTTGTCAAATTCTTTAATGATTATCTTATAAACTAGAATAAAGCATGCTCTCAATCGAGGCAATAGGCTACTGCATAATCTAATGTAACGTTTGTGTGTGTGCAGGGAGTACTTCAGAACGTGCGCTTTGTCTTTGGAACCACTCTGGAGACTATCCTAAGAAACAAGGGCTGCCAAAGCGGAGGTACGAAACTCATCCATCCACATCCCTCAATATTGGCCAACGATTTGCCGTTTGGAAAATGTGTATGAGTCAAGGCTCTGTGCCAGCGGCACTCCCAAGTGTTACTCCCCATCTTCATTATAAATCCATTCCTCTCTCCTCTCCTCCTCGTTCCCTGCTCCCCTCCTTGCAGCAGCTCTGGTGGATGTGATGACCCTGGACAACCCGGCCAATGGCTCCAGCCCCGCCATTAGGACTGACTACATTGGCCACAAGACCAAAGGTGAGCGTGCCTCCAGTTCCTTCCCCTCACAAGACTCTTCCCCTGGTCTGTGCTGGTCTCTGATCAGTTGTTTGAGATTTTAATGATCAAAGGGGTGGGGGGGTACTGACTGTGAGCTCATCTTTCTCTCTCTCTCTCTCTCTCCCCCTCTCCCTCTCCATCCTCATAGATCCCCAGTCAGTCTGTGGTTTCTCCTGCGACGACATCAGCAGCATGTTTAAGGAGCTCAAGGGACTGGGCATGGTCGTAAAGCAGCTGTCCAACGAGCTCCGCAGAGTGGTAAGAAACCAGCTGCACTCTGTCATCCTCCCTTCTCCCCTCCACCGCTCCTCCTCTCTTCTTTACCTCCCTTTGCCCTTTCACCCTCTCTCTCGTCCTCCCTTCTTCCCTTCCACCCTCTCTCTTTTCCTCCTGTCTCTCAGTCCTTTTCTCTCGCTCCTTCTCTTCGCTAAGTGATTCCCATCGGGGCAGCCCACTCATGGCTGTAATGCTCGTCCCCAGTCCAGTTCCGTAATGAGGCCCATGTGAGCTTGCAGGGCTTGGGTTTGGCAGTCAGGGACAGACACTTCTCTGCGCTCCAGCTGGGTGTTCAGGACTTTGTCACTCGGTGGCGGGGATTCAAGTCCGTCAGCACCTTGGCCTTGCAGACGTTTTGCCTTTGGTGCCTGAATCAGCTTCGGCTGCCACCCTTTTTTCTCACCATGTGTTTCTAACCTCCTTCCCTCCCTCCCTCTCTTTCTTTCCGTCTTTCTTTCTCTCTCTCAGACGGAGGACAGTAACATGCTGCTCTCCAAGATGAACATCATCCCGGGCGTCTGCCTCCACAACGGCATCGTCCACAAGGACAAGGACGAGTGGACCGTGGATGGCTGCACCGAGTGCACCTGCCAGGTGAGTCTGGACTGGAACGGAACGGAATCGGAATGGATTCTAGCCCGCGGGCTGAGTCAGACCAGTGTTAGTGCGTTCTAATCAGACAGAAGTGAAGTGAGGTGAAAGGTGTGTATGGTTAACACTAAAGTCCCTTTTCTAGCCATGCTAGTCCTAACCTGACCTGTGTTTCACGATTGACCCCACCACAGTAAGAGCTGCTGTCTCTCCCTCCCAGCCCTAAATAGCAGGGAGTTTCCCTTATCACTCACACTGTGGAGTCCCGCAGAGGAGTGGAATGCTTCTCTTTGGGGTTAGTTGACAGGAGGAGCTCCAGGCCATTAGAGTGGTGTTACCCGCTAGGGAGTGCTGGGGTCATAGGTCGCCTTGGTGTTACCCAACACCTCAATTAGTCCTGGCACTGGCTCAGCTTGGCATCGCCGCCGTGGTTCTGTTCGTCCTGCTCTCTAGAGAAGTTTGCGAGCAGTTGACACCGGCCTCGTTCTAACCCCTCTTCCTCCTCCTCTTCTTCCAGAACTCGGCCACGGTGTGCCGTAAGATCTCCTGCCCTCTGATGCCGTGCGCCAACGCCAGCGTGCCCGACGGCGAGTGCTGCCCGCGCTGCGGAACACGTAAGTGCTGCTCCGTGGACGGAAACGTTACCCCCCCCCCCGACTGAAAGCCCTGGGCCTCGCTCTGGGCAAGATGCTCTGCTCTGCTCGTGAAACGTCTCCACCCCTCCAAGCCCCCCCCTCCCGGCCCCCCTGTGCACGTCCGCGTGCCAGCAGCGCTCCGCTCCGCTCTGAACTCCCTCCCAACACGGGCTGCTCTCTTTCCCAGGCCTCCGTCTTCCTTCCCCTGACCCTCCGTGTAATGGCGCTCACATTAACGCGAGTAACACGATACAATACCATTTCAAGTCCCGTGGTCGAATGTCTCACTTCTTCTTCCAAGTGCTGGGTTTCCCCAGGGCTGCTGAATGCTGTCAGATGTAATCCTATTAAAATGGCTCCTGTCTTTCTCCCCTCAGCGAGCGACTACGCGGTGAACGGCTGGTCTCCCTGGTCCGACTGGACCCACTGCTCCGTGACCTGCGGCCGGGGCATCCAGCAGAGGGGCCGCTCTTGCGACCGCATCAACAGCAACTGCGAGGGCACCTCGGTCCAGACCAGAGACTGCTACCCTCAGGAGTGCGACAAACGCTGTGAGCAACCAGGCACTTTACTGTCCCACCTTTCACTCCGTTATAAACTATTTCCCATGTCATTTTTAGTGTCAACACATTATGCATTGAAACTGCGGTCTATTACGATGGCATGCAACTGCCCAAATAAGAATAAGAATCGTTATTACAAACAAACACATAGTTTTTCTTATTCCTATTTAATAATCATGTAATGACCGCTTAAAAAGCATGTATAAACGTTGGTTAGTATACCACGGTTAACCCTGGTGTTGACGGTTCTATTTTGTCGTGGTCCAGTCTTACAGGATGGAGGCTGGAGCCACTGGTCTCCCTGGTCCTCCTGCTCCGTTACTTGCGGGGAGGGAGTCATCACCAGGATCCGTCTCTGTAACTCCCCCACCCCCCAGATGGGGGGCTTGGACTGCCAGGGGCAGGGGCGACAGACCGAAATCTGCCAAAAGTCTCCATGTCCCAGTAGGTTTTAACACCACATTCTGTTTACGAACAGAACTGACACTCGCTGACACTGCAGTAAATGTAGTAGTAGTAGTAGTAGTAGTAGTAATGTCATTAAGAGTGTCTGTAGATGGAGAGTACTTATCAGCCTTTATCTCCCTCCCTCTCTTCCTCCCTCCCTCCCTCTCTCCAGTCAATGGTGGCTGGGGCCCCTGGTCGCTGTGGGACACGTGCTCTTTGACCTGCGGAGGCGGCCTCCAGGCCCGTCAGCGTCTCTGCACCGACCCCGCCCCCAAATACGGAGGCAAGGACTGTGTGGGCAGCGGCAAGATGTCTCAAGTCTGCAACAGACAGGATTGTCCCATTGGTAAGCACCATGAAAAAGGCTTCCTTATATCACTAACTGCTACATGTATGGCTTTTCATACTAATATCCTAATAAAACTATTGCTCAACAAGACGAATGTTCAGTTTTAATGGTATGTCTCTTGCCTTTAGACGGCTGCCTCTCCAACCCATGCTTCTCGGGGTCAAAGTGCAACAGCTTCCCCGACGGCTCCTGGAAGTGCGGCCCGTGTCCCGTGGGTTACTCGGGAGACGGCATGACGTGCCGAGACGTGGACGAGTGCAAGGAGGTGCCGGACGCCTGCCACACCCACCAGGGCGTCCACCGCTGTGAGAACACGGAGCCCGGCTACAACTGCCTGCCCTGCCCCCAGCGCTACTCCGGCCCCCAGCCCTACGGCCGCGGAGTGGAGCAGGCCACCGCCAAGAAACAGGTCAGCGCTCAAACAGTACAAAACGGCACTTTATGATCAATCTCGTTCACAAAATAAGGAATTGAATTGGTTGATTCATTTCAGGATTTGTTATTAATTCATTCATTTGTTGTTTGTGCCGATTGGCCATGTGTTACCGTGACTCGTTAAAGTGACTCATTCATACATCATTCAATCATGAATGCATTCATTCATTCATTCATTCATTCATTCATCCAGTCATTCATTCATTCATTCATTCCTTCAGTGTTGTTTTTATCTTGGTATGAGTGTGATAGTCTGAGAGTTAACATTGCACTAACCCTGTGTGGTCTCCCCTGTCTCTCCAGGTGTGCGAGCCCCGTAACCCCTGCAAAGACGGCAGCCACGACTGCAACAAGAACGCCAACTGCATCTACCTGGGCGTCTACTCCGACGACATGTTCCGCTGCGAGTGCAAGCCGGGCTATGCCGGCAACGGCCACATCTGTGGAGAGGACCCGGACCTGGACGGCTGGCCCAACAGTGACCTGCTGTGTGTGGAGAACGCCACCTACCACTGCAAGAAGGTGAGCTACGCCGCAGCAAGGCACCGAGTGCAGATACGATAGCAAAACCCTTCCCGTCTTTCCATGGCTTCTTCTCCTTGACTTTTCTCATAGCCTGCCACTGGTTAATAATAATAATAATAATAATAATAACTTTAATTGAATTAAAGAGTGCCTTTCTAGCAACCTAAGGACACAATGCAATGGTTGATTTCAAGGTTGTGAGGAAAGGAAGTCGTTCTCTATGAAAACAATAGGCTGTGGTGTTATGGTCCTACTGTGTTACTGTGGTTGTAGTTTTCTGATCCATGCTCCGTTGTTGTGTTGCAGGATAACTGCCCCAACCTGCCCAACTCTGGCCAGGAGGACCACGACAAGGATGGGCTGGGAGACGCCTGCGACCAGGATGACGACAACGACGGTATCCCTGACGACCGGGTGAGCCTCCACACCTCTCTCTCTCTCTCTCTCTCTCTCTCTCTCTTCCCCCTCAGAAGTACACAAACACTGTCCTAGGAGCATACATAACAACAGAAAAGCCTTTCATGCACATCTCACATGTAAAAAAAATGAAAATAAATGAATTCATAATTCTTTTTAAATAAACATTTATTTTTTGTCTTATTCGTGTGTAGGACAACTGTCCCCGGGTCTACAACCCAGCCCAGTACGACGCTGACAGGGATGATGTCGGTGATCGCTGTGATAACTGTATCTATGAGGCCAACACAGACCAGACGGACACAGACAACAATGGCGAGGGAGATGCGTGCGCTATCGACATCGACGGTGACGGTAAGAACCTGACAGTCCTCCTACTTCCTTCATTACAACTCATATTTGTATAAATATATCATATCAGTTATTAGTATTAAAAAGACTACATTAATAGTACTATTCATAGTAATAAAGCAGCTTTCGTGGTTATACAGAACGTCAGTCAGCAGGCGTTCTGAAGATTGTGTTTTGCTTTGGATGTGAAAGCCCTTCTCAAGCTGCCTCGGTCTAACAGTCGAACGGTGTGTGGGTTTTTATTGGTCAGGCATTCTGAACGAGCAGGACAACTGCCCGTACGTTTACAACGTGGACCAGAGAGACTCTGACGGAGACGGAGTGGGAGACCACTGTGACAACTGCCCCCTGGATCACAACCCCGACCAGGTACACCTATGACCTTTCACCTTTCACCTATGGGCCCACGGGAAGAAAGCTCTATTCTATTCTATTCTATTCTATTGTACATATTATAATACTATGTATCTCACATTTAAATGGAGTGTGTAGGGATATGTTAAACAAACCATTCATAATTAAGAGTAAGAGTATTAGCTCTTATTTCACCTTTTAATCTCACCTTTCAATCTGCTGCTGTGCAGCTTTACAAAACCCCTCTGTATTCCAGAGAGGGAAGGAGCAGGGGCAGCACCTGTTTTCTGCTTTAATGTAGGATAAGAATGTGAAAGCTGGTAGAAGGAGAGCGATGGCCCCCCTCCTCCTCCCTCTATCGCTCCACTCTTCCACCTGCTGAACAGATTTGAACGTGTGTGTAGTGTTGCCAATGTGCAGAAAGACAGGGTTCTTGTCTCAGAGAGGACATTGCTAACATACCTGGGGAGAAAATGTGGGAGGCAGGGAAGAATAGTACCTTTGACTCTGAGGCGGTCCAGAGACATAACAGAGGGTAACGGATGAAGAGGACAAAGGCTCCACAGTGTCAGCCTGTGAGGCTAACCGGAGGAATTCTGCTGGCTCTCTCCGACCTTAGGTTGACTCCGACTCTGACCTGGTGGGAGACAAGTGTGACAACAACCAGGACATCGACGGGGACGGCCACCAGAACAACCTGGACAACTGTCCCTACATCTCCAACGCCAACCAGGCCGACCACGACAAGGACGGCAAGGGCGACGCCTGCGACCATGACGACGACAACGACGGTATCCCTGACGACAAGGACAACTGTAGGCTGAGGTCCAACCCCGACCAGCTGGACTCTGATGGTGAGTCATCAGGTCACAGACAACAGGGAGCATTCAGTGGGGAAGCACGGGACAGGGGCTCATTCACACCCTCTGACTTGCCTCTTCCCACGGTTCAATGGCCATGAATGAAGTCCCTTTTAGAAATGCTCGTTGAATTTCTGTGGTGACGAATGGAAGTGAGAGATGATCCCGTGCTGTTCTCAAAGGTCTGCGGTGTGCTGTTCCTCTCCGTTCCCTAGGTGACGGCCGAGGGGACGCCTGTCTTAAGGACTTTGACGGAGACAACATCCTGGACATCGACGACGTCTGTCCCGAGAACTTTGATATCAGCGAGACGGACTTCAGTCGCTTCCAGATGGTTCCGCTGGACCCCAAGGGCACCTCTCAGATCGACCCCCACTGGGCCGTCCGCCACCAGGGCAAGGAGCTGGTACAGACCGTCAACTGTGACCCTGGCATCGCTGTCGGTATGTCAAACACTTTCTCAACCTGTAGGGACGTTTCTAGTAGTCAAATAGGAACCCATATGTGTAGCAACAACATTTTAGTTTACTACTATGTAATAACAGTGTTTTAACTAGCTACGTTTAAGAAGTTCCATGCTAACTAGACGATTACCTAGGGAAGAGTCGGGCGTTGACAATGTCCCCCCCCCCCCCCCCCTTGGTCGTCTAGGTTACGACGAGTTCAACAACGTGGACTTCAGCGGGACGTTCTTCATCAACACGGACCGCGACGACGACTACGCCGGCTTCGTGTTTGGCTACCAGTCCAGCTCCCGGTTCTACGTGGTGATGTGGAAGCAGATCACCCAGACCTACTGGTCCCACACGCCCACCCGCGCCCAGGGCTACTCCGGCCTGTCCATCAAGGTGGTCAACTCCACCACGGGGCCCGGAGAACACCTGAGGAACGCCCTGTGGCACACTGGAGACACCGCCGAACAGGTAAGAAACATGGATAATTAACATACTACATATTGAAAATAATACCTATAATCATGTAGTATATGTAGTATTAATAATCATAATGTATTTGTTAGTCAAAGTGTATATTATTTAGGGGCCTGACATAATATTAGACTTATAGCTTTAATCAAAGGTAAAGTTTCTAACTGTATATTTTTGGTCTGTTTGTTGCTTCCAGGTGCGTACCCTATGGCACGACCCTAAGAACACAGGCTGGAAGGACTTCACAGCCTACAGGTGGACTCTGGTCCATCGGCCCAAAACTGGCCTCATCAGGTCAGCATTACACTGCCAGCTCACCCACCCGGCTTCACAGCCAAAACAGAGTTTAAGTTTAAGTTTAAGTTTAAGTTTAAGTTTTATGTTTATTTAATAGTTTTTTTATAATAGTTTTATGTTTCCAGGCATAGGATATAAATAGTGACAATATATATATGTATAGGACATTTAAGATGAATTCATATAACATGCTGTATTAAAGAAAATCGATGACATTAATACAGCTGTTAGCTAATGTTTGGTTTGCTCATGTTTTGTGTCCTGTTCAGAGTGGTGATGTACGAGGGTAAGAAAATCATGGCGGATTCTGGAAATGTCTACGACAAGACGTACGCCGGCGGTCGACTAGGCCTGTTTGTCTTCTCTCAGGAGATGGTCTACTTCTCAGATCTCAAATACGAATGCAGAGGTAAGAAATAAGAGTCTTTTAACATAGTCTTAATCACATTGAATATAATTGCATTCTTGTGGTTTAGTGCAACATCTGGCCATTAATTTAACGTTGCTTTTTTTTTTTTTTGCTTGCAGATTCATAACCGTTCCACACGGAAGCGATCAGAAGAATGTATCTATGTGTCAAAATGAATATTTAACATGCGACCTGGGACCTTACCCATATGACTCTTCCCCTTTGAGACGTGCCCGGGTGGTAGAATGGAGAGCGACGGAGCAGGTTAAAGGTCACCTGACCTCGAGACGTTCGTCCAAACACCAAACCCCACCCACAAACTGAGCCCTGCCCACTCAAGCCCCTCCTACTCTGCTCTGTTCTGCTGTGGAGAGGGAGGGCCTTTCAGACTGCTAGACACTCCGGAACTAGTGGGGTTAGGGTGTCATGGTAACCCTCTCTCTCTCCGGATGATGGAGGGGGGAACAACAAAGGGAAGACAAAAACTAAAAAGAGAGTATTTTTTTAAGTTGGTTTCATCGACATTCCATTGAGGTCTGCTGTGGACTTGACAGGCTCGTTCGTATATGAAGACAGCAGCAGGAAGCATATCTTTAGACGGGGCATACCGTGCCTCCAGAAGGACCCAATGAGGGACCACGGACAGTATGGATGGACTGTTGCTATCAGAAAGACTGAATGTTGCCTCAGAGTGTGTGTGTGTGTGTGTGTGTATGTGTGTGCAATGTGTGTTACCTGCGAAGAACCTCACAATCAACTCATCCTAATCCGATTGCCCCATGTCTGCCCCTCCCTCTCTCTCTCTCTCAGGAAGAGATAGCAGACGTTACCTTAGAGCCAGCCGATGCTCCAGATAGTATAGGGCCCTCAAAGCCAGCGGAGACTATCAGGGTATAACCACCTTGTCCTCCTTGTCTTGAACACAAAGGCACTATGGAAGTTATGTCCTAAGGTAAACAGCCCGGGCCAATCCAGTCTGCTGTGAGAGGACAAGAACCAGGACCACAGTTGCACATAAAATATCTTATTTATTGAATTAGTCACATGTCACTAGTGAAAACTCATGTTTTAACAGAGGTTCAATAATTCTTTCTAAAGAACTGGAACCTCAAAACCACAGTCCTCTCATCCCAGTATGCAGTGTTTAATTACATAAACAGTTTATTTAATCAAAATCCAAAGCCTTCTTCTGCACAGTATGCAATGTCTCTGTGATTGACTGAGAGGATTTGTTTCTTACAAGGGAAACGCAAAAGAAAGCCCTTTTTTTTGTACAAACATTACCTCATTATCTTTGATTGAGGCCGACAAAACATCTTTGTAGCGGCAGGTTTTTAAATTGGTTGGCTTTTTTCTTCAGCACATATTTAGCACAATCATTTACATGCTGTATATAAGATTTCTTTTAGCAGAAGGAATTCCCCTGTGTGAGTGCGATCGATAAGAAACATGAATATGTCCAATTTATTTCCTGTGCATTGTTATTCGTGGATAAATGATTGTCGTGTTTGTACATTCCATGTTAAGAGGTTATTTCTTAAGTGTAGATTTATGCTATTTAAAATAATTTATCAAGAAACATGACCTGCTATAATGTGTTTCTGTCTGTATAAACCTGTTTGCACACTGACACAATGATGTCTTTGGATTATGTTGTTTTATATTTCTCTTAAGTCTTTTTTTTATTACAGTACTATGCCTCTCCATAAATATGTTTACCGTAGTTGTATCTGCAAACTGTTTAAACTCATGCCAGTTAATTTGTAATGTCAAATGAACAATAAACACATCAGGAAAAAATATTCATGGCTTAAAAGTGGATTTGTGAATTGATTTGATCATTGTAAGTGGCAGACTGGTAGAGTCTATTTTTCTGCTTCTGCCAGCAGTAGAGGCATGTTAGATTCAGGCCACTTCCTTAACATCAGTCAAGTGACTCCTAAAGGATTCATCATCTATCAGAGGCTTCCGCAATAAACACAATAATTCGAGTCTCTGAGTGTAATTGTGCAAGGTTTCAGCCTATCCGCATAACTTTGCAACTAGTATCCGATTCATTCATATTATTTAAATTGAACAGATTCGTCCCTGTCAAAAAAAAAAAAAAAACAGTTCAGTCCTGTAACTTCCCCCACTGTAACAACCTCAACTGAAAATTCAATTTTGAAAGTGCCCATGGCAGGCAGAGAAGATCAGCTGCTGGAATCCTTCTATTCTTTGGAGGCAACATTAGGCAACCTCTCCTATGATATACAGCCTCGTATTACAAGTCATCTAGCAGGTTTATAGGCCATTAGAAATCAGTCACTTCTAATCTTTAATACTTATAACTCTAAAGTGTGCCAGAACTAAGCTCTTTAGCTTTGTTGACTCGTAAAAATAGTCTTGTAATGTTATAAAATGATGCCAAAGAAGGCTTGGCTACCAAGTCCAATCCATTTACACACAGTGCAGTTCAGCAAGCTGGTTTAAAAGCGAGGGCTCCAGTTCTACCCACCGGGTCAATGGAAACTGGGAACAACCCTTCTGACCGCACGCAGCCTCACACCTAAGTGAAGGTTCCTACTGTCTTATGAGGTCTGGTTCACCGGCTGCCAGTAAGGGTGGCTGGTGTTTGTGTGCGTCTGATAGAGATGCGAGGCTAACGTCAGTCAAGTGGCTCCTTAAAGAAACAATATGCATGTGGATGTGAACCTGTGTGTGTGTGTGTGTGTGTGTGTGTGTGAATGTGTGTGTGATGTAGCAGACGTTTCTTAGGTAAACCAAGTGCAGTGGCTATCAAGGTCACAGTCCTTCCTCAGTTGAAGCAGCTGTAGCCGTAAAAGGAGTCACTTGGTATGCAAGCGGAAATCTGTTTAGAAAATCATCTTTATTGGAAAATAGCAGAAAACTATATAGCTGTGTGCCTTGCAAGATAAGTTACTTCAACACTAGTACACACTTAACACATTTGCACAGGACTCTCCAAGCAGTCGCCCGGCCAGCGATCAGTCTGTGTTTGTTGTTAAAGGTAGCTCCACACATCCAGGTTCCTCCTCCACAGGCTCCAGCGATCCCAGGAAGGGTGCTCCATCGATGGGCTCGGTTAGGCTGGTCCCCAGGCCCTCCAGGAAGCTGAAGCTGGTGGTGTAGGCGTCTCTAAGCAACTCAGCCAGCAAGGATTCAGAGAGGTGTGGGGGGCCGGACTGCAGGCTGTCAGAGTCAGCGTCCGAGGAGGAGTCTCCTGTCAGTGACAACACTCCTGACCCCTGACCCCCGACACAGATCTGACTCTGGATCAGCTCACACTCTTCCAGAAGGATCCTCAGCTGCTGCTCCTCTATGAGAGCAGGTGTCTCGCACTGCAAACGGAACGGGACCGCGTCAGAACTCTCTTGTAGTTAAGCAACAACATCAACCGACATCATATTCAAAAGGAACAAAATAGATACGGTATCAGTATATGTGCAGTTTAAAACCAGCATTCGTGTTCTGAGAAACAAAACAGCCCAGGTGTTTCTACAATGATTCCGGATATGTTTATGGGAGTTGTGCTCTGGTGAGCGCTGTTAAAAGTCAGTATTATAAGATGAGAAACGGTTCTGCCACGGAAGTCTCCTGAGCATAATTGGACCTCAGCCCGATAAGTGGTCTGACAAACCTGATAAAAACAAACTCGATAAAAACAAAAGTCCGACTACCACTACCAGATGGACCAGACATTGTTTTTGTCCAGAGTCTGCAGTGGACATGTGAAGTTATATTACAACAAACCGAGCCTGATGCAAAAACAGGTACTCAAGATGACAAAGGAGAGAAACGTCAAGTAATTAATAATATCACAGATTTAAGTCATTGGCGACTAGATTCTTCACTCACTTTATTTTGCTTATACATTTTTTTTTATGTTAATAATAAAGTTGAGAAAGTGTTAAAGGTTCAGTCTCTGTTTGAACAGAGTGATGTGCATGCAGTGTAGATAGTGTCCAATCATATCATCCTATTAGCTCTTCTCTCTACCTCTACCTGTCGGTTTGAAACCTCTGAACTCAAAGTCTGGCCACAGTGACCTCTAACCTGTTTAGTGACCCAACAGGAAACGCCACCTGCTCGCGGACTTGACCTTTGCCCCTTAATGACCAACGGGGAGGCGGGGACTGGGATCTCGTCCTTAGTGTCAGCTAAAGGCCATGTAGCCTGTGCGTGCGTGCGTGTGTGCGAGAGTGTGTGTGTGTTTGTGTGTGAGAGTGTGTGTGTGTGTGTGTGAGTAGAACACTTATGCTGCAGCTTGAAAAAAGCTGTAAAGACGTTTGAAAGACTCGTCACTTAACCTCCCGTTCACCTGTGCGCTGTGATTGAGCGTTAGTTGCTGGCGCCATAGTTAGAGACCAGGGGTTAAGGAGTGATCCCTAAGAAGCAACAGCACAGATTCAGGGCTCTCAACAGGCCCCTACTGCAACCTAAAACCCTGCAGCCATTAGTAGCTACAGGGAAGCATTGGATTTGGGCCATAAAAATGATATGGATGAATGGGAAAATGATAAAGAGAGAGAGAGATAAAGAGAGAGAGAGAGAGAGACAGAGAGAGAGAGAGAGAGAGAGAGAGAGAGAGAGAGAGAGAGAGAGAGAGAGAGAGAGAGAGAGAGAGAGAGAGAGAGAGAGAGAGAGAGAGAGAGAGAGAGAGAGAGAGAGAGAGAGAGAGAGAGAGAGAGAGAGAGAGAGAGAGAGAGAGAGAGAGAGAGAGAGAGAGAGAGAGAGAGAGAGAGAGAGAGAGAGAGAGAAATGAGTGTTTCTGAAAAGATAACACATAGGCTACAGACTGGAGAAGAGTGGAAAGACAGACAGACAGACAGGCAGACAGACAGACAGACAGACAGGCAGGCAGGCAGGCAGGCAGACAGACAGACAGGCAGGCAGGCAGGCAGGCAGGCAGGCAGGCAGGCAGGCAGGCAGACAGAGACAGATGGAGAGAGAGAGAGAGACTGAACACAGGAGAACAGAGGGAAAGAGACAGACAGGCAAGCAGGCAGGCAGGCAGGCAGGCAGGCAGATAGGCAGGCAGGAAAACAGGCAGGCAGGAAGGCAGACAAACAGGCAAGCAGGCAGGCAGGCAGACAGGCAGGAAAACAGGTAGGCAGGCAGCCAGGCAGGCAGGCAAACATGCAGGCAGGAAGGCAGACAAACAGGCAGGCAGGCAAACAGGCAGGCAGGCAGACAGGCAGGAAAACAAGTAGGCAGGCAGCCGGGCAGGCAGGCAAACAGGCAGGCAGGCAGGAAAACAGGTAGGCAGGCAGGCAGGCAGCAAACAGGCAGGCAGGAAAACAGGCAGGCAGGCAGCCAGGCAAACAGGCAGGCAGGCAGGCAGGCAGGCAAACAGGCAGGCAGGCAGGCAGGCAGGCAGACAGACAGGCAGGCGGGCAGGCAGGCAGGCAGGCAGGCAGACAAACAGGCAGGCAGGCAGACAAACAGGCAGGCAGGCAGGCAGGCAGGCAGGTAATCAGGCAGTGTGTCCTACAGTGTGTAGACTGTACCAGACGACTTCCAGCCATGTACACAAAAGCCTTCTCAAAGACATGTGAAATACAAGCAGCAAGGCCAGACCTATAGATTTACTGTTTATTCTTCATATAATAGACAGACCCTCTCTTCCGCTTCCAGCTCTCTCTTCTCGTCCGTCTGTCTATCTGTCTGTCTATCTGTCTGTCTGCTCTGCTGACAGCCATTAGCTTGCCTCACCTCAGAGTTGAGTTTGCTAGCGACTATGCGTAGGAGTTTTACAGGAAGTGGAAATGCTCCTGGGACCATTTATGGCACTGTGAGTGAATGGAAATCGAGTTAGTCTGCATAGCCTTAAATCAAAAAGTAAAATCTGCAAAATGAATATGAATACTGACTAGCAAACTTTAATAATTTTCCAAATTAATTAGCATTCATTATCAAGGCACATTATATGAATGAAGTACTACATTGATTAGATAAGTGATTGAATTTGAACAGTTTCTGGAACGCCATGCAGGGCTCAGCTTCCCATGGATCAATGGTGGAGAGAGGTGCCTCCTTGGAGCTCTCCTTCCGTTCACTTGTCTGACTGTGGTCTTCATCAAAACCACCTGACGCTGCCCCCTCCACATTCCTCTTAGACACTCTCCCTTGCCTCTGCCCCCTTCCGCCTGCCTCCTCTCCTCTCCTCTCCTTTCCTCTCCTCTCCTCTCCTCTCCTCAGACTGTCTGAATGGTTTTACCAGTATGAAGTGGAAAACTGTTGTGAAACCTTTTTGTTGGCAGGACGAGCAGCTCTATCCAACAGCAGCTGAACAGTCAACATAACAGAGGTGTCTATGTAGAGAGTTAGTACAGACACACAGACAGGTAGACAGACAGGCAGGCAGGCAGGCAGTTCAGACGTGCCATGCCAGACCTCTCCACACACACACACACGCACGCACGCACGCACGCACGCACGCACGCACGCACGCACGCACGCACGCACGCACGCACCTCTTCATATACACGTACACACACACACACACACACACACACACACCTCTTCATATACACGTACACACACACACCACATTCTCATTGAAAGCAACCAGAGACAATGTCTACAATGACTCCTGTTAAATTGTAAGCAATTCAAAACCATAATGTCAACTGGTTCGAAATACACTCAAACCGAGCTAGAAAGTCGAGGCTTTTTCAAATGGTTTATGCCCCTCTGTCTGGCTCTATCAGAGAGTTAGTGAAAACATGGCCTAATTTAGCGATATCTTTCACACTGGAAGCCAAGACTAACGCGGGACAGATAAGATAAACCTCTTAAGGTTGAGTGCCCTGCCAGAGCCATCCTGGCTCGCTATAAACTTCCGAACTGGTCCGTCCTCCTCCGGTTTATTCAGGAACGCCGCCAGGTGACGTCGCAGGAACACCGGCCGGAGAGGAGCGAGCTGGGATTTGGAGCGTACCAGGAAGTGTGAGTGACGGCGGGGCTACTACACAGGGTTTATCAGCGGCGCCTCCAGGGGCGGTTCTCGGTTGTCAAGGTCGACAGGAAGAGCGAACAGGAGTAGAGAGAGAGAGAGAATGATAACCAGACAATGGAGCGAGGTGAGAGCCAGGGACACGCAGCGGGGAACTGTTATGTCTGGGTTTCAAATGGCTTGTCCTGGATCGGCATGGCTCAGCACGGTACGGGGTAGAGAGAGCGTACACGTAGCCCGAGAAGAAAAGGACACACGTTCTTCACTGAACGTTACGCAGTGCAAAGGACACACGTTCTTCACTGAACGTTACGCAGTGCAAAGTTGTGATATTAATTTATTTTTTTTGGCCCCAACTCAGACCTGGACAAAGTGTTAGGTATCAACAAGGCCCTCTGTTCCAGAGCTAACCAACTGATTCCAGTTCTGTGAGAGGAACTCATCGAGGAGGACAAAAAGGAGGAGGAAGAGGAGGTCAAAGAGATGGTAGATGAAGAGAAAGAGGAGAAACAAGAACAGGAGGAGGTAGAATGAGAAGGGAGGGAGAGAGGGAGGTGAGGCGGAACTTGGACCAGGAAGTGTGTCAGTTCCCATTCCAACAGGGCTGCCGCCGGAGAAGCAGGTTGAATGATGTTGTTTATCAACGGAGGGCTGCAAGGACGTAATTCAGCTACGTTCTCCACACACACCACGCTGCTGCCCTCGTCACATCGCCGTGGAGACGGCCGATGGAGAGGAGGAGGAGGAGGGAGTCGGAGACTTACCAGCCTCTACAGTTTAGCCAAACAAACCTTTTAACATTCTCCACCTCTGCTACGTTCCACAGGGAGAGACTAAACATGGTTTTTAGAGAGCATAGTGGAGCTTCTCTCCCTGAAGACAGTCTTCTCTAAGAGAAAACATCCTGGACTGCTCACCCATGCAGGGCCAGAAATGGTGTCAGGCAAAGATTGCGCTCAGTTGATGTAAGCACGAACTTCCTTTGATTACATATTTGAATGAGGATGAATGATTTGTCACTGCTGTTGAGTTTAATTCAACAAGAAAAAAAATCACATTTGGAATCTCATTAACAATACTTTAGTAGGATATAGAAAATATGACCAGTGTTAAAATGACTGTCATTCAGCCAGACCAGTATCGAACGGACCTTTTGACTTTCACAAAAGCAGTAAGGGCCTCTTGACGTTCCAGTGGTTATAAATGACAAGTGTTTCTAAAAACAGTCACAGTCAATTGCTTTAGCGTGTCTCAACCCTTTAAGAAACTCTGGCACGAACATTCCCATTCGAGTGAAAAGGTTCTATGACCACAACACAGGTTTTTACAAGGCGGCACGCATACATGGAAGAAGTGAGACTTTTATTTGAGAGTGACTCACAGACAGAGCGATAGGTTGGGAACATCTAAACCGCAACCAGAGAGCCATGCAGCTGAGAAGAAAGCAGTCCTACGGTCTCCAGCTGCAGATGAAATTAGAGACGTAGAAATAGAAAGGACTAGAACAGACAGACACTGGTTCCAGTGCGAACAGACTGGGACACCTTAGACAGCTCAACAGTAGCCTGACAACAATATAAATAAATTAAGAGTTGTAGTTTCTGTAATAGACTGGGAAATCTAAGATGGCGGACCTGTAGCCTGACAACAATATAAATAAGTTAAGAGTTGTAGTTTCTGTAATAGACTGGGAAATCTAAGATGGCGGACCTGTAGCCTGACAACAAAATAAATAAGTTAAGAGTTGTAGTTTCTGTAATAGACTGGGAAATCTAAGATGGCGGACCTGTAGCCTGACAACAATATAAATAAGTTAAGAGTTCTAGTTTCTGTAATAGACTGGGAAATCTAAGATGGCGGACCTGTAGCCTGACAACAATATAAATAAGTTAAGAGTTGTAGTTTCTGTAATAGACTGGGAAATCTAAGATGGCGGACCTGGAGCCTGACAACAATATAAATAAGTTAGAGTTGTAGTTTCTGTAATAGACTGGGACACCTTAGACAGCTCAACAATAGCCTGACAACAATGTAAATAAGTTAAGAGTTGTAGTTTCTGTAATAGAATGGGACACCTAAGATGGCGGACCTGTCGCCTGACAACAATATAAATAAGTTAGAGTTGTAGTTTCTGTAATAGACTGGGACACCTAAGATGGCTGACCTGTCGCCTGACAACAATATAAATAAGTTAAGAGTTGTAGTTTCTGTAATAGAATGGGACACCTAAGATGGCTGACTTGTCGCCTGGCAACAATGTAAATAGGTTAAGAGTTGTAGATTCTGTAATAGAATGGGACACCTAAGATGGCTGACCTGTCGCCTGGCCACAACGCAGAACACCTTTACTGTCGACTTTGTTTGGTACACGTATAGGAAACTTTCCCCTGAGGGACAATGTGGTACATCACATACCAGGCCATGACATAGCAGGCTTTGAAGTCAGGGTGTAGCCCGTACTGTCACATAATAACCCCCTCCCCCCTCCTCTCTCTCTCTCTCTCTCTGGTGGAAGAGAATGAGTTCCTCTAATGTGCATAATGAGACTGCTATACATCAAACTGTGGTGTGACCATAGTGAGCAGTTTGGCACGGTTTGTTAGGCGGTGAATTGAAGCTATTGTCCAAGGCTCCCACTGAACCGTGGGTCTCGGGCCACTTCTGTGTTAACGAAGACACAAATGCCAGTCAATGTTTAAGTCCAACCTCTTTGTCCTCGAGTGCATTCCTTGTGTTGTCTCCCTAGCAACGGGGCTGTGGTTGTCTTACACCAGCTCCATGGGGATGTTACGAGATAGTAAATTGTACTGATGCATTTGCAATTAACTTTGGGAGGAGAACGTGCCATTTCAGTATGGAGAATATGAGAACATGCCTTTTGTGTCTGCACCTTAGTGTGTGTGTGTGTGTGTGTGTGTGTGTGTGTGTGTGTGTGTGTGTGTAATATAATGTAAGAGTGTGTATGTATGTGTAATATAATGTAAGTGTGTGTGTGTGTGTGTAATATTATGTAAGAGTGTGTGTGTTTGTGTAATATAGTGTGTGTGTGTGTGTGTGTGTGCGTAATATTATGTAAGAGTGTGTGTGTGTGTGTGTGTGTGTGTGTGTGTGTGTGTGTGTGTGTGTGCGTGTGTGTGCGTGTGTGTGTGTGTGTGTGCGTGAGTGCGTGTGTGTGTGTGTGTGTGTGTAGTGTGCGTGTGTGGCTCCTCCAAACTCACCGTCATGTCTTGGGTCTGGTCCAGCATCTCCAGCTGCAGAGTGATCTCCTGAAGGCGTCTCTCCTGTTCCCTCCTCTCCTTGTTGTCCAGTAGGACCTTGTCCCCCGGCTGGGGTTCAGCTCGCTGGTCCGGCTCCCAGACATACTCCCCGACCTGGAAACACACGCCACGGTCAGGTGACGTACACGATTCACTCTCCGCTAAAGACACAGAATCCATGTGAGAATTTAAACAGATTTGTAAAAGCGTGAAACGTCACATATCATAAATACAGGTTTTACAAATAATTCTTAGAGGTTTGTCAGAGGCCTCACTCTATCCATTAGGTTGGAAGTATAATATATCTAATGTTAATGTAAAACAGATCTATGTCCACACACACACACACACACACACACACACACACACACACACACACACACACACACACACACACACACACACACACACACACACACACACACACACACACACACAGTCTACTGTATATATCAATATAAAAGCATCCATAATCCCAGGGGTCATATAAACCATTTCCATAGGAGGGGGTCAGAGGTCAAAGCCATTGCTCCAGAGACACATGAACTTGAGACATCCACTTCCAAACGATGACCTCAAGTGCTTGAACGTAGTACGCCTTTCTCTCTTAATTCACCAGCGTACAGTGCATATATGGGTTCTATGAGAGGAACTGTGCCAGATCGTATGTTAGAGCGTGACACAGCAGGAAAAGCAGAGCATGTTTCTGGCCTGGGTCCCCCACTGGAGGCAACACTTCACACACAGGAAGACGTCAGACGGGAAAGAAAAAAACACACAAAAAGAGGTCAGCTCTCTTCTCATAAATCCTGTATTTATGATGACCACGTGCAGAGAGCAGCCCACAGTCGGACGCAGCCATAACTTAGAATGAGTCCGAGGGAAAGGAGGGAGATAGACTGGGGAGAGAGGGAGAACTAATCGATGAGCGGGGCCATGGGGAGAGAAGAGAGAGAGAGAGAGAGAAAGAGAGAGTGATAGATAAAGAGAGAAAACGAGACAGTGGTTGATGGATGTCTTCCCAGCAGCTCGGAGCTGTAAGCTCAGACAGAGAGGATGAACGGCTCCGGCCCAGGATCCCAGACCAGACCAGGGAGCGAGCGAGCGTGGGACAAGATCAGGAGCCATAGAGACGGAGAAATCCATGTCCAGGCATCCACTGGAAGGGGACGAGGGCAGGCTTACACAGAGGAGATATGGGGAAGGAAGACATCTATTTCTCGGCTTACACAGACCTGGGACCTGTTTTTTTATTTAATGGAGGGGGGTGGCCTACTTACAAATATAGATTAATAGTATTAATTTTGATTCTCTCATGAAAGAGAGATTTTATTTCACACAAAGGGACCTGACCTTCGAACTCCAGCCTGGAGGGAGACGACCGTTGCCAGGCTCACAGAGGCAGGGACGTGGGACTGTCTGTATAGAGAAATACACCCTGTACAGAGGCCTGGTTTTGGAGATGAAGCAGTTCGACACTCGGGAGTAACAACCACAAACAGATTTGTTACCCACCAAAAGCGAATAGGTTACATGTCCTAGGCTGACCAACACACACACCCAACACACACACACACACACACACACACACACACACACACACACACACACACACACACACACACACACACACACACACACACACACACACACACACACACACACAGCCCAGTCCTCCTGGGAAGTTTCACTGTAAAAAGTGAAAAGACGTTATAAATGAAGTCAAAGTATAGCCTGGTGACCCAGCCACAATGATTCATCCAGCTGTATTAAAAAGAGAGTCTCTTTATTGTGAGGACATCCAGGCAGGGTGACCATAGAGTGGCCCTGAGTCAGGTCACGGTTAACCTCTAAGGACTCTGGAGGGGCCCAGTAAAACTCCAGGCTGATCATTAAACGGGAGCTGGGTCTGATGATGACAGGGTGGAGAGGAGGTTGTGGACCAGATAATAGGACTAGATGGGTCTGTCCACTGTCTTTGAATAGGCTGTGGTAGGAGAATAGGTCTAGATGGGTTTGCCCACTGCGCTGAGGAAGTTGTGACCAGGAGAATAGGTCTAGATGAGACAATCCACTATCCTGGATAGCCTGTAGTCAGGAGAACAGGTCTGGATGGGTCTGTCCACTGCCCTGAAGAGGTGGTTATGACCAGGAGAATAGGTCTGGATGGGCCTGTCCACTGTCTTTGAATAGGCTGTGGTCAGGAGAATAAGTCAAGATGGGTCTGTCCACTGCCATGATGAGGTGGCTATGGCCAGGATAATAGGTCTAGATGGGTCTGTCCACTATCCTGGCCAGGAGAACAGGTCTGGATGGGTCTGTCCACTGCCCTGAGGAGGTGGTTATGCCCAGGAGAAAATGTCTAGATGGGTGTGCCACTGCCCTGAGGAGGTGGTTATGGCCAGGAGAACAGGTCTGTATGGGTCATTGCACTGTGGGTCATTGTACTGTCCAGAGGAGGCTGTGGCCAGAGATTAGGTCTGGATGGGTCTTTCCTATGAGGAGGGTCAGTCCACGGGGTCGAATGTTAATCAGTCTCTCTGGCTCCCCATCCCATAATAGTCCCATTGATGACCTCAAACTACAATATGGACGAATTGGATGAACATGCTGAGTCCCCATCCCATAAAAGTCCCATTGATGACCTCAAACTACAATATGGATGAATTGGATGAACATGGATGATTCAGCACGGACAGACATTTTATAAGTGAGACTCTCTGGCTGACAAATGGGAGGGTACTGCAAAAGGCTGGTCCAAGCTGAACATTACAAACTTAAAGAGCATTAATTAGATAATTCGTTGTGACACATTTATGGTTGCGTATAATCCTGGTTGAGATCAGGGTTTGAGGAGGGCTTGGAGACTTGACCATTACAGTTTCATTAAAAGCTGAGAGCAAAAAGAGAGCGTGTCAAACACACAAACATCCATAGAAATCTACTGGACAATGAAGAAAAGCACCGCTGCACCAAACCCAGAGTAGATACACAGACCAGACTACCCAGGAAGAGACACATACATCCTCCTTTTCAATAAGTGTCTGGATTTCAGCGGTGCAGACAACGTGTGTGGCCTAGAGATGCACCGTGCCTCTCTTGGGGAAAACAGAGAGAAAAAATATTCAGTGTGTGTGTGTGTGTGCGTGCGTGCGTGCGTGCGTGCGTGCGTGCGTAAGCGCTGCTTAACCGGTTGTTTTTGGACACCGGCACGCGGCTATCCTGGTCTAAAACACGGTAGCGTTCGCCAGCGTGGGAGTGCGCTGGGATCAGGCTACAGCGTGCTGCCACCACACACCCAGCAGTCAAAATAAAACCTAAGGTCTAGGCTTACCGTAGCGCTCGCCCCACTAAGTACACAGCGCTGAAATAACAACACCGCATCTCTGGGAAAGAGAGTTTATTTCATTTGGAACAGGGGCTTTTATTGGCTCTATTATGAAAAATTTCAACTATACAGTAGAGCGTATGGCAGACTTTCATAACACCGGAGACGCCTTACCCTATCTTTATCTCAACTCGAAATAAGTTAGGCTTGAGATTAAAACTCGACTTGTCATATTAAACATAGAGCTTGTGATAGCCAGCCCCAAACCCTAATGTGCCTACAGCCTGTAACTTTAGGAAGAGGGTCAGCGCTCTTAATGGTTGTTGGTGAGAGAAGAACATCCATCCCTGTCTTCAGTTTCTCTCTCTCCTCTTCTCTCTCTATCTCTCTGTATGGGTGTGTAGAAGCTTTAAATAGGAACACTGGCAGATGAGAAGCCCTCCAAACGCGAGACCTCGAGTCTAAACAAGACACTTTGTGGGGTCCCCATCCACAACCAGTTCAAGAACTGTGGAGGTCAGCCAGAGGTCAATGGCACCTTGACCTCAGTAGAACCCAGGCGACCTTCCTCTATAGCTGCCCCTGATACAGTAGGAAACAGTATGGGATCTCTCTTTCACTACAATACACAACACAGAAACAGAAGTAGAGTGCACACAGAGAGGAACAGTGCCCTGACCTCACTATACCTCCAGATGGCCTCGCTTCACAACGGCTATAAATCACCATCATGTTGTTGATTTTATATATTTCGGAAAAAGATTAAGAACGGTCCCCGTGACGTTTTCCTCACTCCGTTTTCCTCACTTTTGAATTCAACACTGGGACAGTAGGAGCCAAAAACCCAAAAGGCAATTATTAGCTATTGGCAACAGTACAGGTAGCCTAGTCTTAGCGGAGGCACTCTAAATTCCACAGAGGAAAGAACAAGGCCTGCGTGTCTGAACTCCAGCGCATGTGTTTCAGTTAAACAGCGAGTCTCCGTCAAGAAGCTGTTGATTCTCCAGAGAGGCACGATCTGCTGGCCAGTCAGTGGTAAAACGAGCATGAAAAACAAAGGAAGAAACGTTGAAAAGTTTAAACACCTCATTCTCAGGCCATAGAACTTCCACATGAAACTGGATCCGTGAAAGTGCGTTATGCAACAGTATTCCATTAGAGAGAGAAGCGGCATCCATCTCACTGTTCTCTCTTGTTATAGAGGCCATTATGGCCTTTCCTGTGGCCTCACGGACAGGTCGCATTGCACCATCGGGGGGCGCCGAAGAGCCCTGCTCCACCAGGGTCCCCGCCTGTCAATCAGCAAGCCAACACCAACAACCGGAGTCACGCTCCGCCTCACCAACACGTGTCAACAACAACAGCAGCAACAGGACACACACTTAGGTCCTCCTCACACGGTCCCTCAGCGTGTCGTTAAACTGCCAGAGGAGCTGATAGGAGCAGAGGGTTTACTGCTGTCTGTCACACAGTCTGTCAACCAGTCAGCTACCCAGCCAATCAGCATGTTGTAAAACTACCATCCAGTCAGTCAGTCAGTCAGTCAGTCAGTCAGTCAACAAGCATGTTGTAAAACTATCAAAGAGGAGTTCATAGAAGCAGCAAGACTGCTGCCTGCCAGACAGACAGTAAATTAGCCAGTCAGTCAGTCAGTCAGTCAGTCAGTCAGTCAGTCAGTCAGTCAGTCAGTCAGTCAGTCAGTCAGTCAACAAGCATGTTGTGAAACTATCAAAGAGGAGCTGATCGATGCAACGGATCTGCCACCTGACAGACAGTCAGCCAGCCAGTCCTTCAGTCATTCAGGTAGTGAGCCGGCCAGTCAAACAGTCAGTCCGTGAGTGTGCTGCCTGCTCCCGGAGTGCGGGGAGCTGCTGGTGTGAAACCAGATGTAGGGGGTGCTGTAAGTAAATCACAGAGTTGTCAACACGCGCCCGAGCTGCCAGAACAGCGGCAGCTCCAGGGCTCCCAGTCAAAGGTAAGAGAACAAAATGGCAGCCGGCCCTCGTAACCATTCAGTGTGTCGAAATCCACAGCCGTATGTGCACGTTCGTTTGTTGTTTTTTTTGTTGTAGTTACTTGCTTTAGAAAAAAAAAAAAGGCATTTCTAGGAATATACCTGGGAGTATAGGATAGTGCAACAGTTAATCCCTAATATTACGTGGTCATTTAGTGCAATTCCTCTCAACAAAAATGATAAATGCCGCTGCATGAAATGAGTTACATGTGTTAAAATGGAGCCCCTTGTAGGGGGGCCTCTAATGGCGTGATAGCTGGAGGGAGTCAAACAGGGACAGTCTGTGTCTTCTTGTCTAGTACACCACAAACTATAACAAACATCGCCGCACCGTCAAGAGATTATTTGTCAACAGACAGTTATTTATATCTGCTCTATCTATTCCGTGCTATTGTTTGGTTGGGCCCTGGCCAGGTGTGGCCCTGCTTGGCCCTGCAGTGGAGATCTGTCCGGCGGACTCGCTCGCTGGCGGCTGCTTCTGTAGGGATCAGCGGTGAGGTCTGCTGCACTGCGGCCCTGCAGACACAGACTCAGAGCGTGCCACGTGGAGACAGGCGAGCAGCCAAGGCCTTTCCACACGCCTCGCCACCACAGAGGAGCTGGCCTCCGTTTCTCAGAGCTCCGGGGTCCTAAGAAGCCTGCCTGCCTCTCTCTCTCCTTCTCACTCTCTCTCTCGTTCTCTCTCTCTCTCTAGCTCTCTCACTCGCTCTCTCCCTCCCTCCCTCTCTCTCTCTCTCTCTCTCTCGCTCGCTCTTATTCTCTCTCTCGCTCTCTCTCGTTCTCTCTTGCTCTCTCTCTCTCTCTCTCGTTCTCTCTCTCTCCCTCCCTCTCTCTCTCTCTCTCTCATTGTCTCCAGGGCCGTCTCATCTGTTTGACAGCCTGCCTGCCTCTCTCTCTCTCTCCCCCTCTAGCTCTCTCTCTCTCTCTCTCTCTCTCCCCCTCTAGCTCTCTCTCTCTCTCTCTCTCTCTCCCCCTCTAGCTCTCTCTCTCTCACACTCGCTCGCTCTCACTCATTGTCTCAGGGGCTGTCTCATCTGTTTGACAGCCTGCTTGCCTCTCTCTCTCTCTCTCTCTCTCTCTCTCTCTCTCTCTCTCTCTCTCTCTCTCTCTCTCTCTCTCTCTCTCTCTCTCTCTCTCTCTCTCTCTCTCTCTCTCTCTCTCTCTCTCTCTCTCTCTCTCTCTCTCTCTCAGCGGCTGTCTCCTCTGTTTGACAGCCTGCCTGCCTGCCTGCCTGCCTGTCTGTCTGTCTGTCTGTCTGTCTGCCATGTATGTGCTTACTCATGGACATGCAGGTTAATGCTAAAAACAGGTTCTTAATTCTTCCCCCATGCACCCTGACCTCCCTCCCTGCACACGGAGACTTGGTGTCCACTCATAGTCCTCCCTCCCTGCTTCCTCCTCCATGGAACAACCAATAGACACGTCCAGCTGAGGGGAATAGCATTGGCCCATCTCAGAGATAAAGATGATAGTAGTACGGATATTATTCCACATCATTTGCCTTTTTTTTACGAACTCGTTGACTTTGAGGCAGAATACTTGACGGCTGACGGTTGGACATTCCAGAGCTATTAGACGATCCCGGGTCATCTGGTCTTTATAGATTCCCCCCCGGGAGCACACGGTGGTCTGGCCCAATCACTATTACACTGATGGAAACCTCATGGACTCTCCCACTGCAAAACAATAGAGCAGGTTGGACACCCTTCACTGATGAAAGCTGACCAATCGATGGCCCAGGCGTTTTCCTTTCTTTGCTAAAAGCATGTCGTATAATCTGAGTACATAGCATGTGTATTAACTCCGTTGCTATGTGTTGCGAATACAATGATACTGTGTTTTCAATATTTTAAAAAAGAAGACAGCTTTTTCCTTTTAGTTTCGAGGACAAACGTTTCCCTTATCGGCCATGTTGGCTTAGCATGAAAGAGAAATCGTATTGTTTGGCTGCAACCGAAGCTGACTCAATTTTGCGCTGACAATTCAACTAGTTAAGCCATGGAAAAGCCAAGGAACACAACACATCTGGCAGCGACCTGCTCCTCATCAGACTCCAACTCTAGAATAGTTGGACCAGAAAAAATAACAGCATTAGACTACTGTTGGAAAGACGGAGCTCCACGTACGAGAAGAATCCATGGGAGCCTCACGACTAGTAGATTGTTGTAGAACGGAAAATCTTTTCAAGTCAAAGTACATACGGTCTGTTTATTTGGATTCCAAGTTGGAGAGTCGACAAATTTAACTAGGTTACTAGGGGTTTGCCAGAGTCTTCTTGAGAACAAAGCTCTGAGCACACGTCAAGTACGAAGAAGTTGCCTTGGTCAACTGATGGAAACACACACACCCACACACACACAGAAAGTTTAGTCTCTTTTAAAAAGTACAATTAAAAACAATGAACAGGCAACTATGGCAACCTTAAGATGAAAGAGGGTGAATAGAATCCAGAAGGCAGCAGCGTGATCTCTCTCTCTCTCTCTCTCTCTCTCTCTCTCTCTCTCTCTCTCTCTCTCTCTCTCTCTCTCTCTCTCTCTCTCTCTCTCTCTCTCTCTCTCTCTCTCTCTCTCTCTCTCTCTCTCTCTCTCTCTCTCTCTCTCTCTCTCTCTCTCCCCCCTCTCTCTCCCCTCCCCCCCACCCACAACAACAACAGCAAAACAACAGGAGTAACTAAGCAAACATCAACGAGGCTCAGAGAAGTGACTGACGTGGGGATTTACGTGTAATCAGACGGAGCAGGCCAGAAGCAGGGATCACTAATCCTGTTCAGTGTGTATCCAGTATGACATTACATTGCATTACATTTAGCAGACGCTTTTATCCAATGTGACTAACAAAAGTTTGCCTACAACAAGAGAAGGTAAAAACTAGAAAAAGTCAGGTAGATAAAATCAGTGCATCCCTGACCTAATCACCTAGATAAGAGCTTAGCAAGTGCTATATTAAACATCAGGATACAAAAACAGATCCATCGCAAACAAACATCAAACAGTTACTGAGTGCAAACAATTACTTAGTATATCAAGTAAGTAATTGTGATTTCAAGTAGAAGTGCTAGGTAGATGCAACGTCACATTTACGAGCCGAAGTGCAGTCGAAACAAGTGAGTCTTTAAGTTATGACCACACTATCTGACTACCGCTACTGTCTACATCTCATCCTCAGACACACACCATGGCCCAGTGTGGGTGTCACGGGGTGGATGATGACCGCATTGTGGTACAGATGACAGGCTTGTCCTTCGGTGAAGCAGGCGGAGGAGCATACGCCCAGCTAGACTTAACAGTCTGTAGAGAAACACCCTGTAACCTCCCAGAGACTAGACTCCTGTAGGTCTCTCTCTGGCGGCGCAGACACCGAACACACACACACACACACACACACACACACACACACACACACACACACACACACACACACACACACACACATCAAAGCTACGGGTTGATATGGAGCTCAGGTGGGCTGCCGGGTACAGGCGAAGGAGGCCTGATTAGTTTCACTGTAATATGTTACATGCACAACCTCCTCTCGGATAAGAAAGAGCACTTCACCATCCGCTGTTACGGTAAGTATGCCCCTTCACACACACACACACACACACACACACACACACACACACACACACACACACACACACACACACACACACACACACACACACACACACACACACACACACACACACACACACACACACACACACACACAGACGTCCTTTCATGGTCGACTTTTATGTTCGGCTAAAACCCGGCCCAGCTTTACATTTCAGGTTCATGTAACAGCATGGCTGTTTGCTTAGCGTCCCTGTTTTCTTCTATGGTCTGGGGTTTAGGCCTGGGCTTAACATGGTGTTAAACACATTCTAATATGTCCATGTCAAATGAGAAATGTGACCCACTTTTGTCCAATATTCTTACACAACAAAACATTTCTAATAGTTTTTGCCCAGCTCTATCACAAACCAAGTTATCCTGAAATATTCAAAAAACAAACTAATAAATCCCATATGACGTGAATTGTTTATATAAAAAAAAATCAGTTTATTCACTACTGAGTAGTAGCCCATTCTGTTGATTTAGTTGACAGAGCCAGGGGGAGGCCTTTATTTCGTCAGCAGGATGTCAAGGCTGTGTGAGTGAACAGGTTCCTGCAGCACGCGGCTCTCCCAAACGCTTTCAATTAGGGAGCGAGTGCGGAGAAGAAAGGCGAGCCACAAAACAAAAGCATACGTGCTTTTACCACCACCCCGGGGATTGACCGCTGCACGGGCGGAACGGAGGCGCGGCGCTCAACAGTGATTTACAGACGTTGTGTGTAGTCTACTTTCAACATGTCCGCCATAGCTGTGAAAGCGATGAAGATGGGGAGGCGGACACTTTTCTTCCAGATCAATAGGACCTCTCTGTATGTCCCGTAGCTCGTCTGACCTACTACGACCACCATCAAGGCCAAAACGCTTCAAAGCACAGACGCATGGCAGAGCCTTGTTGTTGTTAGATTAGCTGACAGTGTTAGCATCCCATCTGACAACGAGGTAATGGAAAGGTTGTTAACCTGCCATAGTGCCAGACTGACGCGCTCTATAAAGGGCTGAGGTGATCTGAAGTTATGGAAGTATATAGTGGCCAAAATTCAAATGAAAAGTCAAACAAATGTTACTGCTTTAACATTTTTGAGTTTGACTTTTCATTTGAATTTAGGCCGCTACATACTTCCATATAAACTGGGGAGGTACAGCTTAAAGGCAGGAGGGAAAAGGTCCCGTCTCCATCACCGTAAATACTCAAACCATTACGACACACTGCGACAATCAACGCACCTTTCCAACAGTGGGATCCAAGGACTACACTTTTCCGTCCACAAGATCCAAAACAATATAGTAGAAAATGATGGCATGGTGTCCTCAAAACTCTACAGCGAAATCTTTATGACCTGAAAATATATGTCCTGGTGACAGCCTGTACAGACAAGAGCGCTGACGAGAACGCCATCTGGTCTCCTAACTGTAGCGACAGGGCTCTGAGATAACTTCACTGAGATCATCTCTTGACGCGGGCCCAATGACCAGGTATACCAAGCAGAGCTACTATCGGAGCAAATGTCGTCGATGTAGCCGCAGGCAACCAGTCGTTTACATTCTATACCGTAGTCTCTCTTTGACGCTCAGTTAAAAGGAGGTAAGGCTTAGATCCTGTTCACCGAGCGTCAAACAGAGACAGCAGTGATTGTTCTTCTCTAAATGAACCCGGCGTGTCTTCCAAAGTGAAAATCAGCGAGCAACCAAAGGACACTCAATGTCCTGTTCAAATGCTGAAACTAATGAGAATCAGATTGGGAAGACGCAATGTACCCAAAACAATTCTTAAGGATGTTACTTCCAAAACCTTAACCGAAACCAATCGTCTTACTGCTTTGGAAAAATATGCAGAAAATATATTGTATCCTAAGATGTAGAACAGGTTACAGGGGGCATGTTCCAGTGTTGTATTCAATAGTGATATTTTGCTTCTTGTATAAGCAGTGACTCAGCTGTGGACTATGCCGGGGGGGGGGGGGGGGGGGACCCCTTTAGGCTTCACAAACAAAGGCTTTTTACAGCCTCCTGAGTTTGACCTTAAAGTGAAGTTTATGGACCGTGATTTGAGAAGCTGCTCTGAACAGTTAACGAAGATTCGACCGCAGGATGTGTTTGGTGAAATAGAGCCAAGCCCACGCTGCTGACAGCCGTAGAGACACACACACACACACACACACACACACCTGAGCTCCGCTGAGGTCGTGATTGGAACTCTGTATGGACAGGTAGTCTGACACAGGAAGTAGCAGCTGCAGTTCGGTGTCGATGCGGACTAGCTGTTGCAGTTCTGAAGGTTCTGGTGCGAAGCCCTCTCCTGCTACATGTTTCTGAGGAGGTGGGGGGGGGGGGTACAAGCACACTCAATACAACTTAATAAATAAAGGACAGCCAAAATAAGTAGTCGAAAGATTTAGCACGGTTGCAAAAGATTTGTGATATTTTCTAATGAAATCCTATAAAAATACGACCCTCAGGACACCGCTCATGGTGTATATTAGTATGCTTGCTAAACTATGACAATGCTCTATAAATCCCAGTGTGTGAACGGTCTATTAATCAAACACGGTATTCTCATTCGGGGGGGAAAAAACAGCGATCAATTTGTTCCATGAAGTTTGCCAAGTTCTGTCTCTGTCGTGAAAGACCAAATATTTAGCAATCGCCTTCGTCTCCCGATGACAGCCTGCTGTCCAATCAGCCTCCCATTATGTCACCCACGTCAGCAGGGGGGGAGGGGGGGGCCTGAGAGGTGAGGTCATCAGGGCTGGGCAGTGAGTGAGGTGAGGTAAGGCTTGTTGGGTTAAGCTCCCAGGACTCGGCTACGGCAGCAGCAGCAGCAGCAGCAGCAGCAGCAGCTCAGGTCCACACAGACAGCCAAAGAGAGAGAGTCAAGCCCCCATCTGCTGCTGTGTGATCTAAGGCTGAGCCCAACAGAGAGTCCATAGAGGAGCATTTTAACAACATGAAGGATAACCCACGTGTTCAGAGACTAATCTCAATTTCTAGGTATGCTCTTTGTATATTATAGGAATTTTTTTATCGTATCGTATAATACATTTCTGTTGAGAAACAAAAACGGCTGAGCAAGACTCTGTGAGAGAGTCAAAGAGTCAGGGAGAGACAGACAGAAACAGAGAGAGAGGTAGAGAGAGAGGAAGAGACAGAGAGACAGAGGCTGAAGGCTGCACTCTGGGCTTGATTAGGAGTCCTGGTGAAGTCGGCTCCTCTGCCCAGTCTCTGTGCTGGGCTGCACAGCAGGCCTCATGGTCACGGCACCGCGAACGTGATAGATGGCCTCTCTGTGTTACGGCCATTCATAACAGACATGACAGATGGTCTCTGTACCAGGGCCATTCACAACAGCGCGCTCACGCAATAACAGGAAGTCCTCCTGTCCAACCCCGTAAAAGACATCGAGCATCTGCGCTCCCCTGCCAAGTCCCCCCCCCCCCCCACAAACCCCTCCGCTCTGATACCCATATAACAGGATTTTTCTAGGTATGAAGGGAAACTTCCTAAAAGCAAGCAGACAGACATCAGGATTAGGCTTAATGGTGCCGCTTGTTAAACTGAACCAGAGCGGGTCCAGGACCCCGCTTACGGTACCACAGGGTCCAATGTAACATTTGACCCACATAACTAACTTCACTGTGGCCAAAGAGGCCAATAGGCATACGACATCCTATGAATGAGAATGTGTGGGGTCAGTATTGTGGAGTGTGCTAAGGCAAAGGACCCCAGTGGAACCTGCCTGCTGGAAGGTTCCTACAACCAGAATGGCCAGTTAATGACGTCTGGTAAGAAAACAAAGGAAACACTGGGATGGTTGAGGCCCAGAAGCAGTTATCCCTGTCCGGTGGCCATCAGAACTCCTCTATACCTGACCTCCATTACGACATGTTTCCTGCCCGGTGGCTCCTGGCCCGCCACTGTTACAGCCCCTCTTCAACTTTAATAACCCCTGAAGCTAAGGCCCGTCGCTGTGAAAACGTTCAGACAGACTCCAGCTTTTAGCAGCGGGCTCGGGAGAGACGGTCTGGAGGGGAACCGGCTTCAAAGTCTGTTTGGGAAACAAAACGTCATGACCGGCTGAGGACCGCTGCAGTGCTGTATGGCAGATCTAGTATTGTGTTGACGTGGGCCTTCGACCAAAGGCAGAAGCTCGAGGCTCGTAATGGGACCAAAGCCAGCCAGGGACAGAGTGAGGGAAGGCAGCACCTAATCCGATACTCTGCTTTCAGGGACATGAGGAGGAGAGGAGGGGATGTGGACATAGGCTGGCACACATAAGATGGCTGTTGCCAGGGACAACAACTTAAAGAAAAAGCGTCAGTTCCTGTTTTGTTAGCTTTGTTTGATGACCTCAACAAAGGATCCCCACAAAATGGCCTTTCCTTCCCACTATCATCACCACCGCCTATAGTAAGAGCATGATGGGAGGGAAGAGGTAGTGTGCCTGGCTCGTTGGCTGGCTACACTCAAAGGCCTACGTCCTCATTAAGATGTTACGCTGTGACGAGCGAGCCATATGTTTCAGTTCAGTATTTTTAATTTCTCCAGAACGCCCCGGCGGAACATTTGCCCCGCTCTCTCGTATGGAAATTCCTAAAACTCTTACTGTGCCACGGAGCCAAACGGGAAGGGCTTACGGATGTGGTTCCAAAACACCTACGTGTGAGGAGTCTTACCTGGCCCTGCGCTACTTCAGTCGGCTCCTCTCCCTCCACCTCCTCTTTCTCCAGATCTCGGAGCAGCTCGGCAAGACGCTCCTTCTCCTCCAGAGTCATCGAGATCTGCCCCCCCGTTTCGCCAGCCAACTGGCGGGTGGCGTCACAGCGTCGCCACGACAACAGTAATCAACATCAACACAATCACCTTTTACAACAACAGCCCCAACAATAAAACATGTATTTAAATGCCCAAATGGAGTGCTCAAATTTCTCATAATAACCCAATGCATAAAGGAGGATGTTGCAATATGTTGAACGGCAGTGAGAAGTGTTTAAAGTCACAGCACAGAGTCTGACATTCCAACGGGCCTCAGAACCCACCTGTATGTTTCTCTTGACAAAGTCTTGTTTCTTCCTGACCTTGGCACTTCCACTTAGGCTGCAGTCCGTCTGCTCTGTCGGCTCCGTCTGCTGGTTCTCCTGGCTCCCTTCAGCTGACCCCACAGTGCCGCCGACCGGCTTCTCCCCTCTCACACCTTCTAGAAAGTAAACATGGACCACAATCACCACCACAGTAGTAGAGGTGGAAGGCCAAAGCAGTAGAGGTAGTTTTAGATGGGTCTAGATATTTTAGAGGTATTGTCAAGACCTTTTTCAAAACTTTCTCAGAGAAAGGTCGTGTTCTAACCAGATTGATTCAAATATTCTATATTCTCTATGATACAACGAACCAAAGGACATGAAAACACTGTACAACCAAAAAACATTATATATTATATTTATGAATTATATATTAGTATAATTATATTCAAAAGGTGACAGGAGCTATGTTTGACTGGCTCAACCTGAAGTGTTGAAGTGTGGATGTTGATTATATAGACATAACTTGAACTAGAAAGAGATGTGAAAAGTCTGCACCCATTTAATCTAGCCTTACACTGCCATCTAGTGGCCACAGTAGGTTTTAGCCTTTAAGATAACTTCAATATCAACTTTGCCATACTATCCTTCTAGTGCAGTCTTTTATGCCAGCCAGCAATTACATAAAGCGCCTCTTAAGAGGAGGCGTAACCACTAAAATACATAGGTTACGTTTTCATCGTTTTCTGGTCATTAAAACTTACCTTCCTCCGTATGACTGCAGTCCCCCTCATACTCCTGGTCAGGAACTTGTGTTCCAAATACAGGAACAAAATCCTCTTCTTCTTGTACTGGTGTCATTGGTAATGAGAAAGGTGACAATAAATGAGTAGGTTCTAAGCATCAACTCATTTCTGTTCAAACTATCACTATCAATGTGTGTGAGTTACCCACTCACCGTTGGATGGAGCCAGGGCCAAAAATAGCCTTGTGTTTTCAGCTTCAATTGAACATTCTAAGGACCTTTCAGACTTAACCAGCTGTGAAAAGACAGAATGATATTAACTGTACATATTGTAATGTATACTCTGTAAAACATAAACGTACTCTCAAGTCAACGAGTGAGTACAAAATATCTTGTTACCCCACCTGCAGTTCCTGCCATAGCTTTTGATGGAGCTCCTTGCTTTTCTTCTTGACATCTTTTTCTCTATGGATTTTTGAAGCCAGAATTCTATCCAGTTTTTTCATCTTAACAAGCTCCTTCTGAAGTTCAAACTCTTCATTCTCCTTATCATGTTCAACTAATGTATGTAAAAAATCTGAAAGAAAATTGTGCCTTTAATTAAGGAGTTACACCTCTAATTCTGATCAATAAGAACGGCATACATGAACACCACACAAAACCTTGTCGATTTAGACTTCAGGTTAAGTCAGGCACGTAGCCAGGGGGATAGTTTTCGGGTTAGAATTATTTTAAATATTTTTCTGGCTACGGGCTTGGTTTAAGTTACATGATATACAAGTGTAATGGAATATTACACTGACTGACTGACTGACCTTTGCTCATAGCACTCACATCTGGGCTGCAATCCTCTGTGTCTGAGTCTGAGATATCCATTTCCTGTAGGTAAATTTTGCTTAGCAAGGCATCAAAAGAGGGCAAATGGATAGAGGGAATGCAAATTCTACAGCATTCATTGACCTGTGTGTTTAGGGCTACCTTAAAAAGTGCAGAACCCTTATTAAATATAAATAATAATTCAGGGGGCTTCAGACCTAGCGGTGGGGCCACAACATTGTGCTCTACAGATGGGTCTCTGGATAACAATCGTAAGAAGCGCAACATTACGATTTATGCAGAAAACGCACGATAGTTCCTAAACCTAGGCAAGCAAAATATGCAGACCTTGTAATGCTTTCTTTGGTTATAGGCAAGCAAGGACACATACAATAGCTATTAAAATGAGAAATTACCGTAAAATCAGGGGCATCACTGCTAAGGACGATCAGGGACCTTGGACTGGTGCTAGGACAAGTTGCTCTGAAGACATCGCAAAGTGAAACACTTGACACACGGCTACCTGTTCGCGACCTCTCACTGGACGCAGGGCGCGAGATGTCATCCAAACTCCCCTTCGTAATGTCCATGGTCAGGATATTCACAACACCTAAAAGCAACCGAACATTACGACATTAGCTAACGGTATTAGCTAACGCTGTCAGAATGAATAACCCCACTGCATTGCTGGCTTGCGAATGTTACCTTGAGTTCTTACGGATCTTACAAGCTTTTTTTTTTCACAAATTTGGTCAGGTAACCATGGACTCCAAATGTCAACGATGTAACTAAGGAAACCTAAACCTTTACTGCCATCTCCTGGTAAGAAAGAAAACAATCAAATTAGGTTGTCGTTTTCTCACTTCCGTTCCTTGCTTGAAGGCTCCACAGCTGGGAACACTTCTAGAAGTTTTAGTTCCACTTCAATAAGTCTTGAAGTATCTGTATACTCTTCTTGCTCAACTAGCTTTATTACACGTAGGGCTACCCGTTTTTTATAATATGACATCTACAATTACTTCAATTAAATAAGTAGAACCTACACCACAGTATATTAACCAAATTCCACAGGATCAACATTCTACTACTACACCGCTCACCATGATCAATTGGTGTTTATCAACGGCCAACACTGACTTATTAATCTAATCAGAATGACACTATTTGTAACTATTAGTATATTATGGGGATTTATGGGGCAATCCTCAATGGGATTACAGGGACAGTCCCTCTGGAGCAATTTGGGTTTAAGTGCCTTGCTAAAGGGCACACTAGTGGTGGTGTCTCCAGGTGGAATTAATACTCAACTTTTGGGCACCTGCTAGCATTCCTACAAACTAGGCCACCACAATCCACATGTGGCATAAAAAGAGGACTTTCATATAATTAAACTTTCAAATAAGTAAATAATGGTTTGTAAATTTGTTCACAAATACATTCCCATCTTAGTCCTGAAAAAACAACAACAAAAAGAGTTGTATATACCTGGTTGTTATATGACAAAGTTTATTTGGTGAACAATCTTTTTTCTCCCCTTCCATTAAAGCATTGCATTATTCATTTTTTAAATTTACATTTTCAAGCTAATACACTTCCATCAGTGTTTTTAAATAGTATTAATGCAAGCTAATGACTACCAAACTAAACCACTTCGTCTAACTGAACAGAATATTGTGGGGCCTCAAAAATAATAGATGCATCTTATATGGTTGTGTTGGAAAATTGTATAAACTGCCAGAGTGATGATTAAATTGATGACAGTTCAATAACATAAGCCAAACCAAAATTTAAATGACAGTTTAAAAGTATTTTAAAATGCATCAGGCAAAATAAATGTCAACAAAATACACATATAAGTACTCTTTGGTCTACTTAACAAACTGATAACATTAGTAAGTAACCTGCTGCTAGAAGTGTAGATAAACATAGTAGTTGCAGTAAGTCGTTGCATAGCTTTAGTGTCACAGACATTCTGACAAACCAAAATGTCACCCATAATGCACTGAGAAGGAGACATTCACCAATAACCTGAGTAATTGAGCAAAGTCTTGTTTCTGTTTCCTTACATTTGTCACAAATGAGAAGGTAAGACCAAGCCAAAGTGGAGGGTCAAGAGACCGTCCTGTAGTGCCTCCTCTCCCATGGCACTCTGAATTTCTCTGAGTGACTGGCAGTGGTCTAAAAGGTGTTCTCCACAAACCACATCCACCTGACAGGTAGGGCCGAGTTCCATCTTCCTCCTAATAAACAGCTCCACCTGACGAATAGTGGCATTTCCCGACACACGAACATAGCGTCTCTCCAACGGCTTATAGTCGTTAATGCCCTCATCTGCTCCTACAAACTCCAGTAGTAGAGACACATCCAGCTCTGGGGGGATAGTGAACACAGACTGCTGCATCAAATCCTTCTTCTGTCTTTTAATGGGAATGGTTGTAGGGGAAATTACCGCTGGTTTAGGAATTTCCAGTCCTCTTTTCTTGTAGAACTTACACATTTGGGCTTTCTCCAATTCCTCTAGATAGGGAAGCATCTTGTAAACAATGTCCTGTAGCTGCCTGTCAGGTCTTATATTGTACAGTGGCTGGGTCTGGTGTACCACAAGGCTGCAGGTGGGACACTTGTTGCTGTAGAAGAAGTGCTTCACTATGCAGCTTTTGCAAAATGTGTGAAGGCACTCCGTTATAGTAGTAGCATCAATGAGAAACCCGCAGCACAGTGCACAGCGAATGTACGGGTAGAACTGATTCAGCGGAAGTGTAGGTTCCTCCTCCGAGTCCTCATCTTCTTTGCACGGTGAGCCCTCCTGGCAGACCGAGACTGTAGTGTGTATACTATTACTCAGTTTGGGGCTTAGTCGAATTTCCTTTCGATCATGCGTTTGAAGAAACACATTCGACGAAACGAGTCCCCCACTGATTCGACCTTCCATTTCAGTGTTCTGGTCCATAACAAGGGACCTGTTATAAATGTATTTGGAAGTTAATTCAACAAACGTTAGCTAGCTTCTGTTTGCAAGCTAGCTTGCCACAATTACAACTAGCCAACTTGCTAAAAGGGTGATCTTAGTTCAACTGACTAAGTCATTTCGAAAGCAAAAACACTTTCGCGATTGAAACTATTCAGTCGTAACTATGGTGCAAGCATGTGAGCAAACAATTAACCATGCCTATAGTATGATCTACTCTATCTTATCAGCGTTGTCTTACTATTAAGAGCTTTATTAAGGCAAACCAAAATGAACGTCGTCCACCAACGGATTCTGTGCAATTATTTTATGCCTCAGGCTCAGTCACGGCATGAAAACTAAGGTCTAACTAAAGCAAGCTCCGTTAACTATAGCCTACAAAAACAAAGTTAAGAAACACTACTACCACGACGTACAGGCAATAGTCCTAGCCCTAGTACTTGTACGACATGACGGTGGCCGGTATGAGTAAGCAATGTAAAACAAGTTAAACAACCACAACTTAAGGTAACCAATTTGAAGTCATTTGACAAGTTTAGCAATTACAGTGGGCTACTATTAAATTACAATAAATACACACCCAAAGAAAACAAAGTAATTTATCTCCTCTTTAAGTTTCTGCCGACGCGTTCTTGGAACGTGGCGCGAACGGTGGTTAGTTGGGTAGCAGGTTATGTTAAGTGGATAAATTTAGGAAGCTCAAACTGCTGCCGTTCGACGTCAATCAATAATATACACTAAGCAAATCAGGAATTCATTATAATATCACTTTCAACCTATCTTTTCCAATTTCTTACATTTTAAACTACATTTTGGAAGTAAAAAATTCTATGCAGTTGTATATAATTAGTCAACGTAGAGGTAGGCAGTATGGCGTTATAACAAATTACAGAATATAATATTCTAATTATTATTACAATAAATAACAGAATCTCTAATAATAATAGTAGTAACATGCGATTAGTCAGACGCTTCAGTGCTTGTTCGATGGAGCTAACGCGTTTGATAAGTTCAAAGGTTATTGGGAGGTCCTTAGTTTGTTGTACGTGTGCTTAGCGAGCTTCGGTTGAAATCATGGTGCTTCTTGAAAATGACTCGGTGAGATGAAACACACAAACATGTCTAAGTACTTGAGTACAGTATTGTATAATAGTGTACAATGTGATGCCACATAGCTAGTAGTGTATTGTTTGTATCGTTTCTGCTTTTAATAGTTTTGGTGCAAGCGCAGTGTTAGCTAAAATCACTGCTGTTTAGTTGCAGCCGGCTAGTAAGCTAATTAGCTTAGCAACGACGTGTGTCAGTAGCTAACGTTGCTAGACGAGTGGCTAACTGCTAATGCTACCAACGGTTCAGAATAATATTGGCAGACGTAACTTAACTAATAGCCAATATTTACCTAACAAATTAACACTAGGAAGGTTACCACACACACAATACAACGTCACGTAGAAACAAAAAATGGTGATGTGACTGAGTTTAGGTAGTACCTAGCTAACGTCGAGCTACTTGTTTCTGCTCTGCTGTAGTCTTCTTGGCTCCAAGCTGGTGATGATTGAACAAGAAGAATTCTAGATATGTTAATTTGAAACTGTTACAGATGAGGTATACTTTCTTAAATTATGCATACGGTCTATATACGATACATTTTTGGCCATAAAAAAGGACTTTAAATACACAATAGAAGGTGGAAATGTCATGTCCAATCTTATGCAGATATTTATATTCCTAAGACATTTTTCTCTGTTCTATGTGTCTGCAGTTTCTGACAGAGCTGACCAGGCTGTTTCAGAAGTGTCGGAATTCAGGCAGTGTTGTCATCACATTAAAGAAATGTAAGCATTGACTGGGTTTCTGTGCTGTTGACTATCTAAAAGGAAAACTATCTTGAGATGTTCCACCGACTGTTTTAATGAGCCTGTTTTTTTCTGCTATGTCCAGATGATGGCAGAACTAAACCCGTGCCCAGGAAAGGCCACGCTGAATCCTTTGAGCCCGTTGACAACAAGTGTCTCATCAGAGCTTCTGAAGGCAAGAAAAAGATCAGCACAGTTGTCAGCTCTAAAGAAGTTATCAAATTCCAAATGGTACGCACTCTCTTGTCTAAACTCAAATGCAAGTATTTATATCTTCTACTGGTTTGCATTTATCCTAGTCTGGTTGTTTCACTTAAGTAAATCAAGTGTACTTATAAAGTGCTCTTTGAATAGGGTGTTCTTTAAATTTGTTTTACATTTCTATTTGGTGAAGTCTCTTTCTTTCTCCTCTCTCTCTCTCTCTCTCTCTCTCTCTCTCTCTCTCTCTCTCTCATACTAGGCCTACTGTAATCTGCTGAGAGCCCACATGGACGGCTTGAAGAAGAAGGACAAGAAAAACAAAAGCAAGAAAACCAAAGCCACCCAATGAGAAAAAAGACTCTTACTCTTTACTTTAGCAGGGGAGATGGACCAGTCCGTACCATCTGTGTGAATGGAGTTGGGGGTGGGGGAGTTACTACCAACTTCCATGTTACAAATTATTTAAAATGGGCTGTGCCGTCAACGTTTCTACCCTGTAGCCTGAGGTCGCCCCCCCACCTGCTCCAGTGGACTTGCTCTGGCATCAAAACTCTGTTTGCATGGTCATGTCTTGTTGCTGGCCATTTTTATACCATCAGTCAAACTGAGACTGAGGGAGGGAGAAGGTAAGGACAAGTAACTGTTGATAAAGTGATTCTACACCCCTTCCCAACATCACTGGCTGGAACTGTCTCGCTGACTGCAGTGTGGCGGATATAGCTCATGTTGTTTCACTCTATTTTCAATGACTTTTACTTTGTACCTTATTTATGTTGTAATCAGAGCTGTTCTGCAGTTGAATTTTTATTTGCATGTTTTGGTTGCATTACATTTTAATTCGACCTTCCCTTTTTTAAGATTATTTAACCAGAAGAGTTGGACCAGTATAGTATGACTGACACCATTTTCTTTAGGATTTCTGCTAGATGCGATTAAACTTTTTGTTGTCGTAGCGGATGTAAGTTATGACTTGGTTACATTTCGTACAGTTATCATCCTCCCTCTGACCTAATCAATGTTTTATAAACTGCAAGCTGCCAACAATCCAGGTGTCATGGTACATTTGTTAATTTTCCAGGATTTGTTACGATAATTAGGAGGAGAAATTTTTTTGATTGGGTAATTAAAAGTCAAAATGTAGACTAGCTGAAAATTTTGTTTATTTTGGGTCAAATGTGATTTTTGTGCGAGGGGAAAAAGGTTTGTTTTTTAAACCTGACAATGATTAAGTTGTACATTTTCCTGCCTTAAAACAATTTTGTTTAAGAATAATGAGACAATGTTTGTATGTAATAATTTGATTGTTTATTCCCTCTGGTGCAGATTAACTCGTGGTCGAGCTGATCGAACAGCTTTTCTTTGACATGGCACTAGTCACAATAATTAAATACATCAGAAGGGTATGTAGTGCTCTCAGATTATTTACCTCAGTCTGACATCTGTTAATTGATATATTGTCTAACTGTATCGAGAGAGTTTCATTAAAATTACTCAAAAGAAGGATTACGTGGTCGTGACTTTATTAAAGTCTTAAAAAATAGTATGTGGCTTGTTATTGTTCTATGACAGCATGAACATAATCAATGTGTTTGGCTTGTTTGGGCTCTACTTGCTACACCTGTTACATTCATCACCCATTACAGTAGGGTCCACATGCATCCTTTTCAATGCCACTTCAGGAGAACAGCAGTGGCAATGGGAAAAAAAATGTTACAGTAAATGGACTATGTACAAGGCTAAGGCCCACATGTGTTGCTCATCGAAACCATGAAAATAAATATACTATTAAGTTGGTTTATTTTTCTGAACAGGAACATACATTATATAACCTATAAATTCTAAACAAAATGGTCAAAACAGTCATACAGCGAAAGGCCAAATCTGCAGCCTGCTCAATTCTCACCTCTTTATTAAAAAAGAAAGAAAATATCAACATTCTGTACTGAATCGTGTATATTTACATATTTTACATCAACTGTCCAAATGAATGTGTAATGTAACATATGATAAAGCTGTCACTACAATTCCTCCTCTCCTGGTCTTAAGCTTTCCCAGTAATGGAAGCAGTTGTGATGAAGTGGGGAACAAGTGAGAACGTTTTGTGGCACCCCTTAGCGTTTTAAAGGCCGGAGCAGGGCAGACCTTTGTGTTTTGTTGGGGGCGCTAGCATAGCTTAAAGTAAACGTCAGGCTAGACTGGATAAGCTCAGTTCTGTCTTTCAGGGTCTCAGACTGCTGTGGTCCTCTTGTCAGGTCTTTCTTTGGGGGAGGCCGTCGCCTGCAGTCGATGCTGGTTCTTCTCCTCTTCCTGGTAGCCCTGCTTCATCAGGTTGGTCAGAAACAGGAACAGAGTCTGGGGGACAGATGCAGGTGTTATCCCGATGAACAAATATTGTGGTGTAATACTTGATATTTCCAGCAGAGGACACTGTTGGAAAACATTTTAGTGAAAAGATACATCGTGCCAAGAGTTCCATTGAATGACCTGGAGAATCTATTGTAGGTTTAAAAGAATCCGTATTCCATACATGGAGCGTATTGACGAGTGCCCTGGGAAGGCCATATGCTGCACGGATCTTACTGCAATCTAAATGCAACTGCCATAGGAACATAAATTAATTAAGATTCTAACCCAATTGTCCCCTGACTCTGATCTGGTAACCCTAGGGTAAACCAAGTGATCTTCCCACTGATTTTTACCAGTGAGGCAGGACACTTAGGAACAAGGATTATTATGATGTAGCTTAAATAATACCCATGAATGTTTTAGCATTAACCATCTATCCGTGATATGTGCCCACACCGCCCCCCCCACCCCCATTCTTCCAGTTGTATTGAGAACATTGCATATTTACTTTCCCATGGCTGCGTTTGTTACATGTGAAACTTGTTTGGATGTGTCATGTTGTGGCAGAGTCTCTGGTTTCTCTGCATGTCTCTTTCTGCTTCATGGACATGTAAAGAAACACACATGCCAAGCAACGGTAGTTGTTGCCCTGATGGCCACTCATATCATGCATCCAGCAAAACACGTATGGCAAATCGGACTTGGGCTCTGAATGGTGGCAGGCAAACAGCCAGGCGACCATGCAGGCTGGGCAGGGCCAAGATAAAGAATCCCAGAGACAGGCAGGCAAATAGATAGAGGAACAGTGAGAGAGAAAGACCATCTCAGTGATTCCTAACAAGATTACAGCTGCCAGCCAGCTAGTCTGTCTCTCTGTCAGAGGAGCCCGTCCTGGTCTCTCTCTGCGTGACACCCACACAGGGAGGGGGGAAGGTCAAAGGTGGCCATGACAACGTACCTTCCATGCCTCCTCCAGCTCTGGTGTCCATCTGTCTTTTAGGATGGGCTGGACGGAACAGATGAACTCAGCTCCGACATACTGTAACACAACTCACATCAGCACCTCAAACCACTAGCAACATTTAACAGCATTTAAACATTTACATCACCATTCTCTGCTGAGATATTAGCCTAGGAGCAGAGAAAAAAAAACTTTGATTGGAGAAGCAAAAAATGTATCTGTAAGTGAATCTCACAACAAAGATGATTCATATAATGAGCACGCCCAAATTGTTTGTGTACATTTACGTTTACATCTATGTGTGCACGTTGGTGTGCACATTCCTATGTGTGACATCGTCTTACGCTGTAGTATTTGGGCGGCGCATTGTAGCGGTAGTGGCTTTTCCCCAGCTCAACAGCAAGAACCTCCAGTCGTTCCAGCTGGTCCAGTCTGGCCACACTCTTCTCAATGAACGACATCACACTGAGGACACACACAAACATTGTATATAAACATCACACTGAGGATACACACACACACACACACATTGTATGTAAATATCACATTGCAGACACAGACATTCTATGTAAACATTATACTGCGCACACATACACACACATTGTATAAAAACATTGCACAGCACACACACACATTGGATATAAACATCACATTGCAGACACACACATTCTATTTGAACATCACACTGCAGACACAATGAGAGATGTTATATATAAATATCACACTGCAGAGAGACATCCTATGTAAACATCACACCGCAGACACAGACACACATTACAAATACACATTGGCTGATGAGCTTATTGTAGCTGGCTGGTAAATGTGTTGCTACTACTCCTAATATGTACCATTTCAGAAATGCTGGAAGGTGAGTGCTGAACTGTCTGTTTGTGTCTTCATTTAACATTCAAACAAACAAATTCCCATTATGTTGTATAACAGAACAGCCAAGGGGCAACAAAAAGAAATGGAAATGAGAAAAGGCACACTAGTTGAACGCAATTCAAATGAACAAGACCTTGTTTTGGTATTCCTCCTATGTAATAGCTATCATCGCTCTGATGTGTTGAATGAACAGTGACATTTAACAACTTTTCTTGTAACTGTGAACACAATGGATAGTGCCTGAAACAGCTGACCATTTGGCAGGCCAGCATATTACGAGACAACAATTGCCTATTACGTAACCTTTTATTTGCCCAAAGCAACAGTAAATGCTAGCATGAGATCCCGTCTCTTCCTCCAGACCTGTCTGCCCTTGGCCATTACACAGTCATGGGAATGATCATTGATGGAAAGGGCAAAAGATAGACAGACGGGCTATACAGACAGACAAACCGACTGATAGGACATCGGGGCTGGCATGTGTGATTTGTGTGTGTGTGTGTGTGTGTGTGTGTGTGTGTGTGTGAATACTTGGAAGGGAGAGGACACTGGAACCGATGTGTGTGAGTGCTTGGAGTACCACTTAGCCTTTTGGAGCTCCTGAAAGAGAGAGCAGCACAGCCTGCTCGCGTTAAAACAACTAATGTTATGTGACGACAGCCTTTGTATCTCACAATGGACTCCACTTACGGATGCAATGGAGCAGGGTGTGCATCGTAGAATATGAGGCTCTATAGTTGCATTGTGTTGTGTTATAGCTGTGTTAGGTTGTGTTGTATTATGTGACACTGTATTGGGCTGTGTTGTTGTGTTGTGCTGTGTTGAGCCCTGTTATGTCATGTGGTTTTATTTTACAAATGTACTTGTGTTGCGGTTTCAATGTGGCTTAATATATTAAATGGAATGGTGTTGTGCTGTGCTTTTTCTATGTGATGTGATATCATCATTGTAGTGGTGTTGCGTTGTGTTGTGTAGACAGGGTGAGGCAGAGCCGGGCGGTAGTACTGACCGTAGACCATGGGCCCTGAGCTCGCGGCTGGTCTTGAGTCTTTCCAGGTCCTGGACGTCTCGAAACAGAAAGAAGACGTCTTTACATTCTGGATGGGTCTCAAACAACCTGGAAACAGAAAGAAGACGTCTTTACATTCTGGATGGGTCTCAAACAACCTGGAATCCACACCACACAAAACATGAGTGTCATGAGCATTTAGTACAAACTAACTGAGCAGAATAATGGATTCATTTTCATGTTAAAACTATCCCCCATTCCAGCCTAAATCTCCCCAACCAGCACTTTGTACTGTGGCACGTTGGTAGAATAACTCTATTATACATACAATATTACATGTTATCATATTGTGTATAGCATGGAAAAACACAAGATAATGTCTCTGCATCACTTCTGTACAAATACTCGACCACGGTTCTGTTTGATATGAAGGTAAATATGTACATGTAATAGTGTTCAATAAAATTATATATTAATCATAAGGAACATTAAGCTGTAAGTACAGGTCTTGTTCCAACGCTGATAGAACATGGAAGCAGAGTGATTCATGCGTTTCAAACTAATCAAAAAATATTCCGAATATAAACCACATTTTGTGAGTCACAGAGTAGACTTAGGTGTGTCGCAATTTTCCACCTCAGTGACATTAATAGAACTGAAGTAGGGGAGGGAGATCTGCTGTGGGGGGACTCTCCCGAGCTTAAAGACCGTGAAATGTCCTTCCATCCGACCTGTCTTCCAGCTGTCGCTGTCGAGAGGACCACAGGCTCAAAATTACAACCAAAAGAAACAAATAAACAAACAAGCCACCAACAAAAACAACAACACTTCCTACGGGTTCTAGTGGAGAGGGCGGATAAAGCAACATCCTGTACTATGGAAAACAAGTGGATGGATTAGATTATGCAACCAGCCATTCAACAGCTCCGCGTTCTCAAGTATTTCTACAGAGACAATCATCTCTGTTGGCTAAATACAGTAACTTGTATACAACACTGACCACTTTGGGACTCGATTCAGTTCAGTTGGGGTCAGTACCAAAACTGTGTGCTTATTCAGCAAATGAGAACCTGGAAAGCTGGGGTACCCTCCCGGATGCACGCCTTTCTGTTTCTGGACCATGAGCTGGTGACCCACGGAGACCCGGTGGTGCCAGGCTACCCCGCTAAGGTCAACGTCCTCAACTGTCGGAGCTTCCCCCAGGAGGCTTGCTGTTGACGGGGCACCAAGCCAGCTACCCTCCCCCTACCACGTACACAACTCTACACATGCACACACACGTACACAACCAACAAACACGTAAAATGGTTGTTTGTACTAAATTCCTCCCCAATTTGTGTAATGTGTTGCATTGTCACAATATGTAACTACGTTTTGTGGACCCCAGGAAGAATAGCTGCTATGCAGTAGCTATTTTTTGGATCCAAATAAACAAACAAACAAACACAGACCCATACAAACGCATAAACTGTTTATCCTTAATTCGTTCCCAAAAGAAAAAAACACACAATATCACCCACCCCCATACACAGTACTACAAACACACAAACTGTATAAACACACACCACCCCCAGAAGTAGCAGTAGGCTACGGTCCGTCAGAGTTCATTTACACCAAGCTGCCTCCAAAACACTATCTTTATTCACACTTGTTTTATACAGTCAAACAGAGGCCATTGTCCTGGGGACAATATACAGAAGCCCACAGCCCACTCCAGTTGCATGCATGCAAAACGGCATGCGTGTTTCTGCAGTTTTATGACTTGAGATACGCCTGAGAGCTCTGTGGCTGTTTAAGAATGATTGTTTCTGACTAAAATCAAAGACCTGGAACCGAGCATCGTGGAAGCAGTAATGAGGAAGCGGAGGAAGGAAAGATATTGCATGAGATGGAAAAGAAAAGGGTAAAATATAGCGTTTTTGTAATATTTTAATGTAAACCAAGAACTGGCTTGGCAGAGAGGCATGGGCTCTTAAACCTTATTTTATCCTCACGCAAGTGCCTAAATGCAAAAGGCCTTTGATGCTGTAGAGAGGCTTAGATCTGAGTTTCCTTCTCATTCCGCCATTCCACTCATCCACAGGTATCAGGCTTCATCCGAACTTTTAATTGAGAAAAAATATTTTGATTGCAAAAAAGGTCCTTTAAATCAGAGCAAAGGAGGCCACAGAAGGACACTGTTAAAAAACATGAAATCGTGTCTGATTGAAAACAGTTTTAACCACAGCTTCAGCAACACAATAAATACAAATGTTAGATAAATAATAATACAAGACAGTTCAAAGACGTTTTAAATAGATTTAGTTAGGCTACCGTACATTTCACGTTATGTTTTATTGTTTTACCATATGAACTAACGATGCTTCTTATCCAATAAGAATACTACCGTTTTGAATTATGAAATAAGCCTTATGCTTATGTAAAAGGATTGGAAATCGGAACTCACCTCACAAACATGATAATCCCGACTTTGGCAATATCTTCCTGGATAAGTTTCCATGAGTCTTTGATCATCTGGATATGCTCCTCGCTCAGATGCGGTGCCGCCTCATCCTTCTTCTCTGGAGGCAGTTTTGGCGCGAGCCCTGATATCGCGCACCCCATTCTCAATGTTTTGAAGGAGCTTCTCAGCTGGCCAACCACGACAGAAATGGCAGAAGTTGCGCCTTAAGAAAATGAACTAAGTGTCGGGCATCTATGTGCGCGAGTCAACCAGCAGGATCCAGTTTCGAATGCGCCGATCCTCCGCGCGTAGCAGGGGCGCACAACGCGCCTAGCGGTAGCGTCGTTGTGTCAGATACCTGTTAGAACAGGGGGCGGGACAACACCAACGTCTAAATCCTCTACACATTGTCGTACATCAATTAAGTGAAGCAACCTTGCGTTTCTTATGAATCCTGTAATTACCTATAGGGTCCATGTATTCATGTCCTCTGTGGAAACTAATGGCTCCACCGCTATAAGTGACATGTAATTTGCAATGCACAGGCTCTGCTTGGAACGATCTCCTATCTATGAGTATGTTTTCTCAATATAAAATCATTGTTAGCAATATGACATACGCCTCTGGGGCTCTGCATTTATCTTTTTTTTTTGCCGGGAACAAACCAACGCAGTGGCATAGTATTATCAGAATGGTAATTTCAAGTGAACTGCAGCCCGATTATTACACTTTATATACGACTCAGTCAAAAATCGTATGATTCGGTTTGCGCACAGAATATTATTACAGTTCATCACCCTTAATCATGCAATTGCAATCAATTAATATGTACTTGAATTATCGTTAGGCTTCAACAGGCACAGTATAACTTGCATTGTGATGTGGTTGACAGGCCAATAAAATACTTGAAACAGGTTTTATAATAATGGCATAACAACTCAGATATTTGCTTTAAATCTCAGTTTTTTTTATTGAGAATATATAAAGTATGCTCTTTAAGCATCAAAAATAATCTTTGTTTATGGTCAGGAACAAAAGGGAAGGAGCATTAATTAATAAATAACATAAGAGGAAAGTCGTAAACAGCTCCAGTGATGTGTGAAAGCAAAAACTAATCTTGGTCCATTATGCTGAATATTTAACCCACACTGGGAAGTGGGGTGGAGGTTGGGGGGGGACTTTGAGGTCGAAGGTCAAGCTGTAATAATGCCTTGAGGCAATCTACTTTGCCAGTATGTGATCATCCAGATTTCAGCTCACTCTCTAAACAACTCTCCCGCTGTTTTTCACTGTCCGGTTTATAAACTATTCCTGCTATTATCTTTCTGTCTATATACACATAGCTCTCATCCCCCTTCCCCTGTTCGGTCTATAAGCTAAGCTGTGGCTGTTATCTTTCCCTCCTCTACATAGATGTAGCTGCCGTCCCTCTTTCCTGTTAATATAATATAATGTCCATCTCTCATCTCATGTTGCGTTTTTTTTTTTACATTTTAAAGACTGTTGTCATGTTAACAGTTCCCAGGATGACATCATAGGCCCTAGCTGATCACTACACATAATAATAAAAAAAAGGTTGTCATAACAGATTAAGCAAAGAAAAAAAAAAAACATTCTGATCTTTCCTCTTTTTAAAATCTAGTGCAGTATGACCACCAATATATACATATTTTCTCATATAAACATAAAATGTACAGTGTGGACAAAAAAGCTAACGTGATGATATTGTATTTACACATTTCTCAAGAGACGACGGTGTTCTCCTGCAGACCTAATGGTCCAATAAAAGCTTTCTATTTATACTTGTTTCCTGCAGAACTACAAGGCCATGACAGCGCAGACTAACAAGAGGAGTCTCGGTTTTCAGTTCAGGGGCCAATAAACGTTCTCCGTTGTCATAATAAGACTGACGACAGGCAGCTACTATAGAGCCTCGAGGAGATCATGTGACCCACAGCTGAGGGTTCTAGAACTCTGAGGTGCTCGCGGAACACTCCGGACTGGTTACGTGCTGGTGCTCAGGCTCTGAAACCGATCGCGGAGGTTCTTTACCAGAATGTTCTGGCCTTTCTTCCCTGATGTCAGACCCGCCGCTGACGGCACATTGGTCCAGTCCTGGTTTTCCCTGTCTCTCTCTTCTGGCTCCTCCCCTCCTGACTGGCTGCGATAAACACGCTCCACAATGATCACAGTTTGCTGGGTGGTGGGCTGAACCTGGCTGGGGACGTTACAGTTCCCTTCGGGCCTCCGAAGGTCCTTAAGGTTTTGCAGGCTGTTGAGGGACTGATCGCCCGACATCCGGTCCAGGGAGCTCCACCTAGGGAGCTGTGGCTGGGATTGGAGTTGGAGCAGGGTCTGGGTCTGGGTCAAAGCCGGGGGAGGGTGGTCTGAGGAGCAAGGTGGGACGCCTGCATGTGAGAAGCCAGGGGAACAGCGCGGAGAGCTCGTGGAACCTCCAGAGCAGACCTCGAGCATCCTCTCTGGGACCGAGGTGCACCGGGACACGGGTGGAGAGGAAGGGGCACCCGGGGTCCCTGGGGCCGCGGGGATGTACTTGGAGCGCAGCTCCTGCACGTCTGGCCAGGAGAACACTGGCTGGGGGCTGTGGGGGCTCGTAGCAGGGGAGGGGCGAGGGGAGGTGGTCACACGGGTGGAGGGGGAGGGGCTCCGCTCATGGATTATCACCTGGTCGTATTGCCTCAAGGCAAGGCTTAGGTTTGGTATTCCTGCAAACACATTAACACACGAACAAAATGGTTAAAATTAATCGATATAAATTAAAAATAAGTGGCACAAAAGATTTTTTATTTTTTAATCATTTACAACATCCCTGATATCCCGAAAGACCAATAATAAATTTCCAGCATCATTGTGACCTCACCATTGGCCTTGTACTGGGTCTCCTTTAGGTCTACAGCGGGCGCGTGCTGGTCCCTGGTTCTCCTCCCGTTCTCTGGCCGGGCTCGGACCTTCACCGCAGGCTTCTGGCTCCGGATACGCTGACTGTACTGACGGGCCAGCTGGAACACCTTGTTCTTCACCTTCTCCACGTCCTGCAGAGCCTGGTCCTCTTCCACGCCCGACCGCAGGCTGATGATCCTGGGGAGAGGAGCCTTGGTTTCCCTGTCTCTCCCCAGGGCCTTGGAGGTTTGCATGGGGCTTGGCCTGACGAGGGGTGCTGGATTCTCCTCCCAGCGGCTGTCCACCAACAGTTGCTCCAGTGGAGGGTCTTCTAATGGGGGGAGGCTCACTGCCTCCTCTCCCCTGCTCTGCTGGATGTCCTGAGGCTTCTCCACACAAGCCTCCATTTCCTCCTCCATGTCCTCCCACACCTGCAGCAGTTCCGACGACGGCCTGAACACCTCCTCGCCACTACAGGCAGCAGAGGCAGTCTCTGGCTTAGAGCTGGCTTCACTGTGCCTCTCTAGACTGTCCTTTGTGTCTAGTGGACCCTGGAGGTTCGGTGTTTCCTCCTGGAGGTTCTGCTGGTCGATGTGGGTCTCAGCCCCCTGCTGGCTCTGGTTCTGCTTCTTGTCTAGGCCCGGCAGGTCGAACACGGCCCAGGAGGTGGGCCGGACGGGAGAGGAGCCCTTCCTATGGACTGGGGGACCAGCCTGCAGCACCTCCTCCTGGCCAGAGAGCTGCCTGCTGAGTTGTCGGACCATCCCGGCAGGGATGTAGGACAGGCTCTCTCTCCGCTTGATGCTGAAGGCAGCGTCCTGGTGCTCTGCGTGTTCATAGTACTGGCGGATCTTATGGATCAGCAGCTGTTCCTGTTTGGACAGAGTGGACCTGCGCTCGGCATCCAGAGCGGAGCTTGGGGCTTGAGTCGGGAGGCTAGCTTCCAGGCGTAGGTTGGGATCTGGGTAAGGGCTGGTGGAGCTCACGTGGTCCTCCTGGAGCTCCGTGCCATGGGAGGGGGAGCTGGAGGTCCTGCTGCCAGGCTGCAGTGAGGGGAATTGGGGTGAGGGGCCGGCCAGGGAATGAGGCCGAGGGGAGGGGATCAGGTCCTCTGACGTCACACTGCTCCTACTGCTGAGGCTTTCTGCTATGACGCCGGACTGGTCCAGGACCGAGTCCGGAAGGAGCCTCCTCCTACTAGATCCTTTATCAACCACATCCTCCTCCTCCTCCTCCTGTTCCTCCTCCAGCTCCTCGGAGAACTCGGAGCCAGTGGTCAAAATGCTGGCCTCCTCTATATGGAGATAGGAGCAATCGCTCTCCATCTCCTCTTCTGACACCTCCTTCTCTTGCTCTTCCTCTTTTTCTCCTGCTTCTCTGTCAGACTCTGGGCTTAGAACAACAGGCTGTCTAGGTGACAGGGAGTGGGAGACTGTGCATTGTTGGTACTGGTCCCTTTGAGGAGGTCGTGTAGGGGAAATAGCGCAGTGTTGGTACTGTTCCCTTTGAGAAGGCAGTGATGTGGAAACAGCACACCGTTGGTACTGGTCCTCTCCAGGAGGTAGTGAAGGGGACACATCACAGTGTTGAGACTCATCCTTTTTCTGGGGCAGGGAAGGGGAGGCAACAGGAGGTTGGAATGGGTCCCTTATATGGGACAAGGTCGGGAAAACAGTAGAGTGTTGGAACTGGTCCTCTCTAGAAGGTAGGACAGGGGAGTGTTGGAACTGGTCCTCTCTAGAGGGAAGGACAGGGGAGTGTTGGAACTGGTCCTCTTCATCAGGCATAATGCTGTGAGCAAGAGTCTCCTGGGGACGAGCGAGAGCAAAGGATCAGTACCATATGGGATGAGAATAGCTCAGATTGCAAGGCAAACATCATTCATTGCATTATTGAATGCAAACCATGACATGACGGTAATATGTAAACATTATCAGAGTGGGATTATGACATCGCAGGCTCCTCTCAATCCATCTGATATCCTCTTTTAAATTACATTTTCTCGATGTATCATTTTAATGCATGTATACGTTTTTTCCCCCAAGGTGTTTTATTTTATAAACACATTGTTACAATGTAAAGACAAACGTAAATACAGGTATTCTTAAAATAATCTTCTTTTTCCTCTGTATCCTCCAGCTAACTGATGTCTCTCACTCGTTCTCACACCTGGACTGAAATGACATCCCTGTCCTATTTTGTTCCGTTTCACGGTTGATCATATTGCCGGGAGACATTTGAGACGGCCGTTGCTGTAGATGCAGCAATCCCAGCAGTTCTAACCGTCTTCATTTCATCAGTTTGACCCCAGTCTGCTTCTCGTTCAACCTTATTTTCCCCAGCAGCCTGGGCCAGGACTGACTGACTGAGTGTGTGAGTGTGTGAGTGTATGCATGTGAGTGTTTGTTTGTGTCTTTGTGTGTGTGTGTGTGTGTGTGTGTGTGTGTGTGTGTGTGTGTGTGTGCATGTGTGTGTGTGTGTGTGTGTCTGCGTGTGTGTCTCTTTGTGTGCGTGTGTCTGTGTGTGTGTGTTAGTCTGTGAGTGTGTGTCTGTGTGTGTGTGTGTCTGTCTGTGTGTCTGTCTGCATGGGTGTGTGTCTGCGTGTGTTTATGTGTTTGCGTGTGTCTCTGTTTGTGTGTCTGTGTGTGTGTATGCGTGTGTGTGTGTGTGTGTGTCTGTCTGTGTGTGTGTGTGTGTGTGTGTGTGTGTGTGTGTATATGTGTGTGTCAGTCTGTGTGTGTGTGTGTCTGCACATTAGAGATAAACAGGGGGGCCTAACAGCCCGTCTCTCTCCGCTCGGATCGTGCTGCCTCCCCGCTGAGCAGCGGCAGGGGCGGCGGCATCCTCCGGTAGAGCGTATCGCGTTTCATAAACATCAACACATTACCTCACCACACACACACACACACACACACACAAACACCAGGTCATCGCTGACGGGGGGGGGGGGGGTTTGGAGATTTTTCTCCGGGACTAAATATAAAGTGTGCCGTTGCCTGGGGATACATGGTGGAAGGGCTGTGTTCGAGGGGGGAGGGGGGATAGGAAGCACCAGGCAGGACGTTTAAGGTAAATGTTTCACAGTCATGACACTAACATCCATGTCACATAAGAAGATCCGGCCTAACAGGAGGAGTATTTTTTTTTACCTGGTGACTTAATGGCTCCGCCTCTGGCTCTTCGCTAGGCTCCTCCCCCGAGGGTGGCATCTCCTCCTCTTTCTCCTCCTGAGGTGTCTTCAGACCAGAACTTCTTCTGTTTTCTTCCTATAAGAACAACAGCAGGCCCAGAAACACCGTGAAGAGTCCGTTCCGTATGATCACAATATACTAAGAGAATGACTGGATCACAACCTAAAACATTTAAAACATACTTAAAGTAAGTGGAATACAAAGAAGGCTCATTCGGTTTCGACAAATTACACATGTCCATTCATATTATGGAACACTGGTAATGTAGCTGCAGCAATTAACCATTACAAAGCTCCACTGTAATTACGAGAAATCAAAAAGGACAAGACAACTGGCCGATGTGATTATATTAATAGATTAAAGCATCAAGCACGGTATCGTCCTCCATTCGACAAGCAGGCTCGCTTTGAAGCCAACGTTACAGACGAGGGAGGACTATTCTAATGCTAATGACCTGGTTTGACCTTATTGTCATTTTAATATTTCCATCTCAAAGGCTATCCGTTACAAAAACAGTCAAACATCCAATTCAAAATGTGATTGTAGTCCCAGTTCTGCGGTTTTATAATCATGAAAAAGCAAAACGTACAACAAACACGACACAGAAACCAACAACATGCATGTGGCAGCAGATGAACTCCAGTTTATGACCCTTGACCCTTTAAGGCCAAGGGACAAACCTTGCGGACTCTCCTAGGGCCTAAAGGCTCTAAAGATGGCGTTAGTCCATGCACTGGTCCATGCTATGATTGTGATTATTAGATTACAGACGGGGCCATTCCTGTGAGCAAAGCAAACCGCAGCTGGAACTCGTGAATTTATCTGGTTGGGGGAGGGGAGAGAGACAGACGGAGAGAGAGAGAGAAAGAGCGAGAGCGAGAGAGAGAGAGAGAGAGAGAGAGAATGAAACAGAAAGAGAGACAGATAGGAGAGAGACGATGAGAGAGAGACACGGAGGCATAGACTGAACAAACGGGGGGAGGTGTCAGATGGGGAGAGCGTACGTGACAGCGTGGGGTAGGTAGAAAAGAGAAAGACAAACGGGTCGGGCATGAAGAGAGAGAGAGAGAGAGAGAGACGGGTCGGGCATGAAGGCATGCTGGCACGGGGTGGGGGCGGGGCAGGGCAGGGCGCATGCTGCAGGGAAGGAAGAACCAGGGCACCCAGGATGGCCGGTAGCCTCACCATGGTGAAGGGAGCGGAGAGCAATGCCGTGGCCCTGTGATGCCAGCAGGAGATGGCGGCCAGCATGGAGCTGGCAAAGTCTGCTACCTGATGATCTGCCAGCTCAGTCACCTCCTCTTCCTCCTCCTCCTCCTCCTTCTCCTCCTTCTCTGGCCCAGCCAGCTCAGGGTGCTCTTTTCCCCCGGGGCCCAGCACCTCCACGCTAGGCCTCTCAGCCTGGGTCTCGCCTTGATCGGAACCCAAGGCGGGGACACTAGCAGCGGGCTGAAGAGAGGACATGTCCCCCAGCAGGGAACCTTCGCTGTCAGCGTGCTGTAGCGTGGCGGGGAGGGTTAGGGGGTGTGGGGGTGGGGTAGTTATGTTACTGTTAGGTCTAGACAAGCTGTGGCTGACTTTTCACTGAAACAAATGGCCTGTTTTTTTTTGGTTGCGATTGACTGCTTATGGAGATCAGAGTCTGTGACACCATACTCAATCCGCAGAGGGGAACGCACACTCTTTCAGTTCCATCTTCTAAGTCATCCTCATCAATATCATCACCATTATCCATTTTTAAAATCACCCCCAAACCAAACCTAGAGTGTAGTTTTACACAGCCAGCTACAGGTGGTGCAGTCCTGCAAGGTACCGGGTCCCAGTCTCCTATCTTAGCAACGACACGCTGACCTATGGCCTGGGGTGGACTGCTGTTAGGCTGCATGAGGAAAGAGAAGCAAGGCTCTGACAGATGGCTTACCTTCAAAACAGCTGCAGGTAGACAATAGGGATGAGTGGAGAGAAATAAAACGACAGCGTCAAAATATGTTGCATTAAAACATGAACATAAATAAATACAGAATGTATTACATGCATTATATAATGGCAGAATTAACTATCTTCATTATATCGCTGTGTCTATATTCCTTCAGTCATAATCAACAGCAGAAGAACCCCACCAAAGACTATGAGGGGGAAGTCGAGGACAACACAGCACTTTTTTAATTTCGGCCAATTAGCATGTACGAGAGCAGCGTGTTGCCGTGTAGAGCGGGCAGCAGATCAGACAGGGACAACAGCAGCAAATGACACACACACACAAGGACTCTGCATGACAAAGACCTGCCCCTAATGGGCTGCAGAAATTAACATCATTATGACTCAGGCCAGTGTGAGACCGAGGGTGTGTGGGCGTGTGCGAGTGACTCTATGCGTCTCTGTGGCCTTTGATCTGAGGTCTTTGATGAAGGGGAAGCATGGTGAAGAGTTCATCATGGGAAGGTGACCCGGAATGATGTTAAAGAGATAGTTCACCCATTTTTGATCTTTTTCATCAGATACCAATGTTGTATTTCAAACATTGTATTGTCATTTAGCATTTCGCAATCAAACAGCAGAATGTTAAACGAGTTGAGAAAATGTCTGTTGAGTCATCGGGGTCCTTCATGAATTTTTAAAACTACTGCCATTTCCAGCCAAGGGGAGAGCATTTGCTGGTTCTAAGTTTAATTCACACAATGATCTATGGGCATTGTGGTGTACAATGAATTAACCATTTAAATGCCGGTAACTGGACAAATACGTGAATTTCCACATTGACCCTATGACTCAAACTTGTTCAGCCTATTTACTAAATTTAGCCTAAACAGCAACATAAGTAGTATATTGTTTAAGAAAATCTGTGAAGAATCCCTTTAAGGTCACAAACCAGGAAAAATATGTGTTAGTCTTTCTCTTGTCAGTCCAGCCTGTCACACACTCGAGGGAAAAGGGGGATAGTCTACCTTTGCTGGTGCGTCTGATCTGTTTAGCTGGTTCTACAAAAAGCGGTGGAGAAGATAATTCAAGTTAATTTGACATGAAAAAAAGACTATATCTATGTTTTATATACACAAATTCCACAAAATAGTGAACAGAGTGAGTGGTGTATTATCGATGGATGGATGGATGGATGATGATGGATGGATGGATATTATCAAGGGATAGATGAATGCATAGATTGATGGATGGACGGATGACATATGGAGGAAAATATGATATATCGATGGATAAATAGATGAATGGATGGACAGATGGATGGATGGATAGATGACAGATTGACAGATGGAGTCAGAAGAAGATAAATGTTTGCTCCGCTCACCTGATCTCCTGCGTTGGCTCCGCCCACTCAAGGGGAAATCTTTTGCTTTGCAGGAATCTGTCTTTTTAAGCCGCTCTGGACTGTAGCGGAATTTCCCTGGGACGGACACACACACACACACACACACACACACACACACACACACAAGATATCTACGACTCGATAACAGGCTCCTCAATAAGAAGATACTGTCAATTCTTAGACCATGCAAGTGTTTTCTCTCAAAATGAATATTTTATGTTCATAATTAAAGTTCAAGAGGAAAACTCACAGGCGGAATTTGTGTCCAGCATGTTCTCTTTAGCCTGGAACAGAAACACAACAGAATTAACTAAGCTATACAGATGGAAGACCACTTGCGGGTGCGGGGGGGGTCCAAATTAATAGTGCTGTGCAGAGCACGCAGGGAATCCTAAATGTACACTATGCTGTCAGTAAAAGCTGTGGATGTCCAGATGGTTGAGGGTTAGCGGTTAACGGTCACCTTCTGGGGGACGATGGTTTGATGGTTCTCCAGGATCAGTCTCTTGATGTGATGTGCCCAAAGACGCTTTTCCTCAACAGACTTGGCCTGAAACAACACACACACGCACACGCACACACACACACACACACACACACACACACACGCACCAGGTACTACTTTACTACCCTGTTTAAACAGACTCCTCTACAGGTAAACCTATATCCTCGTTTCCATTTGATAAGCAAAGATGAAAGAACTCATTCAAAACACACACCATGTTTTAAAAGGCCCTTGTATCAAATCAAATCAAAACAAATTAATTAGTATAGCACATTCATTCATACACAGCAGCAATTCAACGTGCTTTACACAAGGCAA
>JAPMUY010003946.1:112500-172500 GCA_026901105.3 Galaxias olidus
GGAACTACCCTAACCTCTAACATAGTGAGACTATACTCTACTGAGGAACTACCTTATACTTTAACCTCTAACATAGTGAGACTATACTCTACTGAGGAACTACCTTGTACTCTAACCTCTAACATAGTGAGACTATACTCTATTGAGGTACTACCCTATACTCTAACATAGTGAGACTATACTCTACTGAGGTGCTACCCTATACTCTAACCTCTAACATAGTGAGACTATACCCTACTGAGGAACTACCCTAACCTCTAACATAGTGAGACTATACTCTACTGAGGAACTACCTTATACTTTAACCTCTAACATAGTGAGACTATACTCTACTGAGGTACTATCCTATACTTTAACCTCTAACATAGTGAGACTATACTCTACTGAGGAACTACCTTGTACTCTAACCTCTAACATAGTGAGACTATACTCTATTGAGGTACTACCCTATACTCTAACATAGTGAGACTATACTCTACTGAGGTACTACCCTATTCTATAACCTCTAACATAGTGAGACTATACTCTACTGAGGTACTACCCTATACTCTAACCTCTAACATAGTGAGACTATACTCTACTGAGGAACTACCTTATACTCTAACCTCTAACATAGTGAGACTATACTCTGCTGAGGTACTACCCTATACTCTAACCTCTAACATAGTGAGACTATACTCTACTGAGGCACTACTCTATACTCTAACCTCTAACATAGTGAGACTATATTCTACTGAGGTACTACCCTATACTCTAACCTCTAACATAGTGAGACTATACTCTGACTACACTATTCTTAACCTTTATATTATATATAATGAACCTTATTAGGACTATACTCTGATTTACTATTCTTACCCTTTATTTAAAATATTATGAAGCCTATTTAGTCACAAAGACACTGAGAAGACATTTTGAAGGGCTTTATATGAAAGAAGGACCCTCCCATGGCTGCTGATAGGACAAATAGCACAATTGTACATATATAAAAAAAAAAAAATAAGGAATAGTATCAACGTACATAAGGACAAATAGTCCTGTCCAAGCTGTACAGAAACCTATGGTGGGATTAATTTTGCACCATCTGGTCCACTAGCCCATACTAATCTGCATTTTTTTCTGTCCTGGGGTCAAACTCCATATCGACAGCAGAGTAAAACTGCAAAGCCAAGGTCATAACAGCAACAGCAACTACAGGTCGACCGCAGCGAAACTACAATTTCTATCACATTAGAAAACAGTTGGAAGAAAACTCAGGTAGGGGTATACCTGGGGTAAACTTTAAATTAAGTTCTAATGAATGCTAGTTAGTGTTATTTTTTATTTGGTTAGTTCCTTGAGTCCAAATAAATAATTGTAAGTGTTAACAAGGGACAACAGCCAAAGTCTCAGCATTTACAAACACAGGAGACAGTACTGCAGCCTGAGCTTCGTTCGTTACCTGTTGAACTCATAGATGTCCTCGATGTTCCCAAACAAAGCACACACCTGCTCCGGCCCAATGGGAAGTGTAGTCATGTCTATGATGTGGGCCAGGTAGTCCTACAGACACAGTAAACAGAGAGAGTGTAAATCTCAGGTTAAAACACACACAATATCAAAAACAGCTACCTAAAGGATAAGTGCTGAATGTTCTGTTTGATGCAATGTCAGATTGTGTCCAGTAGAGGGGGTCAGTGTATGGGGGAAAACCCACAGGTCCATTTAAGAGTTCAGTTGGCGGTTGGATTTGAAGTTTTTTGCACGATTTGAAATTCATCACATCCTGTTAGCCCTGTGTTAGGATACAAAGGCCACACACACACTGGGTGGAGTTAAGAACTACTGTTTCAAACCCAACGGTATTTTCAAACTTTGTTTTCCCCTAAACAAGTGATTCCTATGACTACACCAGTATTAATAGGTTCCATGCCAGCAGGCAGCCCCTGAGAAAAGGATCCCTGGGAGCCTTTTAAGGATGTAAACACAGCCATGTTCCAGTAGAGAATTGGGAGTCCAGAACAACGAAGGCAGAAGCTGGCAAACAGAAGCAGGGTTCACCTCCTCCATGATACGGTCGTCAGAATTACAAACAACCCCAACCAAATACGGACAAGGACAACATTTAGCTCCTTAAATTAAGTTTACTGCGAACAAACAAACACACACACACACACACACACACACACACACACACGAGCTGAGACTAAACAGAATGCACCTATAAACACCCAAATCGCAAACACAAACACTCCCACTGGCGTCAGAGGCCCATCCCAGATCAGCTTGCCATGCTGCAGCGAGTCCTATAGCGGCGCAGTGACATTCCAGTGCAGTGAGAGAGCGTTAGCAAGCCGTGCTGCTGACTGGCATTCCGCAGGGCGTCTCTCAGTCTCACTGCCAGGCAGGCTAACCCTCCTCCAGGCCTCAGGTTAGGGGTTTAATAACCAATCCGTTTGCTGACACACACACACACACACACACACACACACACACACACACACACACACACCCCGCTCCGCCCGTCTTCCCTGTCCGCGAGGGCCCCCGGCTGACCAAACACAGCCCAACGGCCTGTCAGGTGGACCACGTCAGGACTCAGCTAGGGACCGGGGGGGCCGGGGGGCCAATGTAACAGATGCTAGTGGGGATGTGGAGGTATTGCTGTTTCGTGGTTGTGTTGTTCCTACCAGTGCAGTCAAAGAGCGGAGGAGAAGAAGCTTCTGAAAAAATCTTCAGTGGGTAGATGTAGTCTATAGTGTTTCAACAACTCTCTGTCTGTCTGTCTGTCTGTCTGTCTGTCTGTCTGTCTGTCTGTCTGTCTGTCTGTCTGTCTGTCTGTCTGTCTGTCTGTCTGTCTGTCTGTCTGTCTCTCTCTCTCTCTTCCTTTCTTTGTGTTAGAATAGAAGGGAGGGGGGGGGTTACACCAATTAGAACTTCGTACTAATTCTCAACATGTAATGTTGTAAAACAGTTTGATCTCTGAGAAGCATGAGGGATTTAAATGAATTTGCACGTGGCTTCTCTTCTACCGCAGGCCCCACACCACAGCAGGGTGACACAGCTGTTATGTACACACACACACACACACACACACACACACACACACACACACACAAACACTAAACAGCATCGACACGTCCTCATCTCACCGTCAAAAGACAACATTCAATTAAAGGAAAGTAGAGGCAGAGTCGTGTGGCCCCCAAACCACAACATGCCCCTTTCATTGAGCTGTGAAGGGTTTTGTAGAAAGTAGAAAGGGAATCTCTCGTACGTGTTTCCCACCCTCTCTGTGTAAAAAGCTCTTACTCAGCCTTGCTCTGCTCTTAAATTCCCCTTCCTAAACACTCTTTACAGAGTAATTGCAGTGCTGCACAGATCCAGGGCCTACCACAGTGCTAGAGAGGGGGGCGTAGTTGGCTGTGGTACTATCAGACTCTCCATTCCAGACTACGAGATTGAACACTGGTGTAAACACAGATCTGTATGGATTTATAAGGAATGGCAACACATATCTTCTCACAACACAACCCTCTGGCCTGTAAGTCTCCAGGAGCGAATAACGTCAGAGGACCTTTTCAAAGCACGAACTATGTTGCACAACACGTAAAGACAAGAGTTAGACCTCTGGTATAACCATCGAGTTCTGTTTTTATCGTTCTGCGGGGAGTTCTAAAGCGCCGGTCCGCTGTTCTCAGTCCTGGTCCTGGCCAGGTCCATTAAATCACCGAGCAGAACATGACCCGGGGACACCGCACAGTGGTTCCAAAGCAGAATGTGGCCGAATGGAAAACAACATAACGTCACAGAAAAGCAACCTGCTGGCTGACACGGAGTGTGTTTACATGACCATGAGAAACCCGATTACTGGTAATTGTCGGTTCATGCCAATAATACGAACATTCCGTACACATGTGTAGTTAGCGATGCGATTACTCAATAGACGCGCCGACGTGATTGTTTGCCTTTATCGGTGTATGTAATCAAAACAAACGCACACGACCGTCCGTCTGACATGCGCAGTAAACAAAAACCCAATGAAGGCCGACTACGTCGTTCACATGCGTCAAAGAAAGATTGGGCAAAAATCCAGGGGTCTTAATCGATTTATGAATACGCCGATTGAGACCTTATGCCGATTTCGGAATTCAGATAAAGGTGTTTACATTACCAGATTTTTTTTAATTGCATTATTACCATTATCAGTGTATGATCGGCAAACTAGTGTCCATGTAAACGCACTCACTGACTCTCTGACTGAAGCCTGTGGAGAAAACACCGCCTTGTCGAACAACTGGAGAAAAAAAAACATCGACGGCTCCTCTCACCTCCACGATGCTGCGCAGGTCCCGGACGTACATGCGCTCCGTCTCGATGATCTCCATGACGACGCGGTCCACGTAGGTGAGCTTGGGGTTGGGTGCCATGGCGGCTCTGGCCACGGGGGAGGCGACGCTCTGAGGAGGCGCTAGGCCCGCGTTCTTATAGGCCGAGGGACTGTTCCTCCTATGCTGCTGCCACCAGCCCCTAGGGGTCCCCAGCTTCGGGCCCCGTGTCAGCTCCGGCCCCTGGTCTCCGAGCCGCTGTTTGGTCCCTGCGGCCGGTGCGCTGTCCCCCAGGGAAGGGCTGAGCTCCAGCGCTATGTCCTCCAGGCCGCGCGGAGCTCCCCCTGCCCGGGGAGGAGACGGGGAGGAGGAGGAGGAAGAGGAGGAGCGAGGCAGGGCGCCGGCGCTGCGCTCCAGGCTGTGTCCGTCTCTGCAGGAAGAGCCCGAGGAGCCCGACGACAGGGTCGACACCAGGCTCACCGGCCGCTCCGCTACCTCGACCGTCCAGTGCTCCCCGCACGCCAGCTCAGGGCATTCTGGGTCAAGGGGCTCCGAGGGGCGCTGCTCGTGGTCAGAGACGGAGAGGGACGAGCACGAGCGAGGAGATTCTGAGAGAGGGGAAAGATAAGACAAAGAAAGACAAAGAAAGACGGGAAGATAGAGAAGGGGGAAGAGGAGGTATGAAGTTTATAAATGTCCATATCATTAAACATACACGACTTATAAAGCAGCACGGGGCAGGGACCTGCTAAAGCAGCATATTCACTGAGGTGGAATAATGGAGCGTGTGGGCTACACATTAGTTATAGATGTTAACTGAGCTGTGCAGAGGAATGTGTGAGCTCTGCCAAGCAACCCCCCCCCCCCACCCCCCCCCCCCCTCCCCCCCCCCCCCCGTCTCCCCGGTCCTCTTCCCTAAGCCCTGAGAACGGGGCGCAGTGTTTTCCTGCAGAGGGGCTTTGCTCAAATCGGTCCTGACAAGGCCCAATTACAATGTTCCACAGCCCTCCACATTCTGTGGAAGCCCAGCCGTTTCCTCCTGGCTGGCTGGTCGGGGAGCAGGGGGGCAGGGTCCTCGCTCCTTGGACAAACAGACATGGAGGAGAGCGAGAGGAGAATGGAAAAAAAACTCTGCTCTGTTTATTTGAGTTTTTTTTTCCTACTGTACCACCACCGTCTAAAATCAACGAGAATGGGAATGCGAGTTCAGTCTCACATCCTTCCTGACCCAGTGGGGGCATTCGTCTTTCCCAACCATTCCCCAAATGGATGAGGTCACGCTCGCTCGATTAAGGAGCGGCTAGCCGACTACTAGTCTCTCTCCACCATGTCTCTTCAGATACCTAAAAAGGTATCACGGAGGTCAACACTGGTTCCTAAGGGCTCTCAACAGAGGGAGGGAGAAGTGTTCTCCTGCTGCCTGGGTCTGAGACCAGGGAATGGGCCTGCTGCTGTTCTGGGAGAGGGGACCTCACACTTGGGGCGGCACAGCCACATCACCAGGTGAACACTGAAGACGTTCGGACACACATTCCCATTCAAGTGATGCTACAGTAACCATACTTTCCCATCCTGTGTATATATACACACTATATATATTTATTCACAGGATATACTGTATAAACAGTGCATCCGGAAAGTATTCATACCCCTTCACTTTTTCCACATTGTATTATGTTACAGCCTAATTCCAAAATGTATTAAATAAAAAAAATTCTCAACATTCTACATACAATACCGCATAATGACCAAGTGAAAAAAGGTTTTTTGTTTTTTTTTGCAAATGTATTAAAAATAAAAACAAATTAATATCACATGTACATAAGTATTCACACCCTTTGCTGTGACACTCAAAATTGAGCTCAGGTGCATCCCGTTTCCACTGATCATCCTTGAGATGTTTCTACAACTTGATTGGAGTCCACCTGTGGTAAATTAAATTGATTGGACATGATTTGGAAAGGCACACACCTGTTTATATAAGGTCCCACAGTTGACAGTGCATGTCAGAGCACAAACCAAGTTATGAAGTCCAAGGAATTGTCTGTAGAACTCCGAGACAGGATTGTATTGAGGCACAGATCTAGGGAAGGGTACAAAAAAATTTCTGCAGCATTGAAGGTCTCAACGAGCACAGTGGTCTCCATCATTCGCAAATGGAAGACGTTTGGAACCACCAGGACTCTTCCTAGAGCTGGCCGCCCGGCCAAACTGAGCAATCAGGGGAGAAGGGCCTTGGTCAGGGAGGTGACCAAGAACCCGATGGTCACTCTGACAGAGCTCCAGTGTTCCTCTGTGGAGATGGGAGAACCTTCCAGAAGGACAACCATCTCTGCAGCACTCCACCAATCAGGGCTTTATGGTAGAGTGGCCAGACAGAAGCCACTCCTCAGTAAAAGGCACATGACAGCCCGCATGGAGTTTGCCAAAAGGCACCTAAAGGACTCTCAGACCATGAGAAACAAAATTCTCTGGTTTGATGAAACCAAGATTGAACTCTTCGGCCTGAATGCCAAGCGTCATGTCTGGAGGAAACCAGGTACTGCTCATCACTTGGCCAATACCATCCCTACAGTGAAGCATGGTGGTGGCAGCATCATGCTGTGGGGGTGGTTTTAAGCGGCAGGAACTGGGAGACTAGTCAGGATCAAGGGAAAGATGAATGCAGCAATGTACAGAGAGATCCTTGATGAAAACCTGCTCCAGAGCGTTCTGGACCTCAGACTGGGGCGAAGGTTGACCTTCCAACAGGACAACGACCCTAAGCACACAGCCAAGATAACAAAGGAGTGGCTTTGGGACAAGTCTGTGAATGTCCCTGAGTGGCCCAGCCAGAGCCCAGACTTGAACCCGATTGAACATCTTTGGAGAGATCTGAAAATGGCTGTGCACCGACGCTCCCTATCCAACCTGATGGAGCTTGAGACGATCTGCAAAGAAGAATTGGAGAAACTGCCCCAAAATAGGTGTGGCAAGCTTGTAGCATCACACTCAAGAAGACTTGAGGCTGTAATTGCTGACAAAGGTGCTTCAACAAAGTATTAAGTATTCACACCTTTTACTCATGTGCATGTGATATTTTTATTTTTTATTTTTAATACATTTGCAAAAAATTCAAAACTTTTTCCACTGTCATTATGCGGTATTGTGTGTAGAATGTTGAGTATTTTTTTTTATTTAATCCATTTTGGAATTAGGCTGTAACATAATAAAATGTGGAAAAAGTGAAGGGGTATGAATACTTTCCGGATGCACTGTATACTGTTCATATATTTACAGAATGGGAAAGTATATACTGTGTATATATAAATCGACTGTTGTTTTGGAATCTGAGAGTTCAACATTTCTAGGATCTGTTGTGAAATAGTTTGGAATTCCATTGAAATGGTATATGTGTGGGCGATCATTTATTGTGGATGCACGTTAGAACAAGGAGGCTGCCCGTGGCCAATGACTAGTCTGTTAGCAACACGCAGAAACATCTCTTCACACATGGGTCAGCATGAGTATATGTGTGTGTGTGTGTGTGTGTGTGTGTGTGGGAATATACAGCCTCTCTTTGTATTAGCTTTGACCGAAGAGAAGTGCAAACATGCGTGCGCACACACACCCACACACAAAGTGCTGGCGTTGTAAATGACTGCATGATTCAGGCCTGATATCATGTTTAAAAGCTCTCTCTCTCTCTCTCTCTCTCTCACACACACACACGATCAATCATAATAATTGAATCCTCCATCCCTCACTCCTACTCCCTCACAGATACTTTCAGATACTACCACTCAAAACAACTTTCCTTTCAGTAAAAGATCCTATCCTACAGCTAAATGCAACAATGTAGCTGTCATCAAATGGCAACCACCTCAATATTTGGCATTGTAGTTGTAAAACATCTGAACGAGGACATTGTTGAATAAATAGTTTAGTTGGCTGCGGAGACTTAAAAATTCACAGCGATGACCTCTCTCCACACACAGATAGACACACCTCTGTTTCCAGGTGTCAGAACTCTGATCATCAGATAATCAGAATTAACCATGACAGACTGTGGTGAGGTAACCGCTCCAGTACAGAGAGACATTTCTGACACTGTCAGTAAGTACGCTGCTCATTATCTCAGCGAGAAGGAGCTCAGCAATGACTGCAGATAAGAGCTGAAAAACACACACACACCACGCGCACACAAACACACACACACACACACACGGCAGGCTGTCAATAGCACACATACGGCGGACCCTGCTGTCAATTTCCGCTCTACATCTGTGCCTCCCACATACAAGGCAACAGCACAGAACCCCCCCCCCACGCTACCCCCCACCCCTGTTAAAATAATTTCCATAATCTCAGAGTTTAGAACTTTCCATAAACATTAGGAAGCCGTATTTGCAAGCAGATTTGCATTTTGTTCATTAGACTCCTATGCCCTCTGAGTCTTTCCATCAAAACAGACCACATAAAGTAACATGACTCCATCACTTCCATTTGACCTTTGTGTACCAGCATTACCAAACACGAAACACTGACCACTGCTGAGTTTACTAACATTACAATCATTAACCTTTTGAATAATCGTTAACCAATTCAAGGCCCCCCAGGACAGTGCAACATTTGTCCTATGTTTCAACGCAACTTCAAACTATTTCACCATAGTATGTGACAAGTCAGTATTCCCTCTTGGATTTTAAATCTAGTCTCTACTGAGTATGTGCATATGCAACAGACGTTCTTATCGGCTTACATCAGATCACAGATCCCTGTGTTTTCAACAGATTAATAGTTGTCTTTTTCATGTTGTTGTTCAAGGAAAATAGCTGGAATTCCTACAGTCCAACTCAGTCATTCCGATCCCCTCTTAGAAATTCCTGAAATTTCTGGTGATGGCTCTGAGTTAAACCTTAACATTTCCTCACAGACAGATAGAAAGACAGACAGGTAATCCAACAGACAGGCAGACAGGTAGTCCAACAGACAGGCAGACAGATAGAAAGACAGATGGACAGAAAGACAGACAGGCAGGCAGGCAGGCAGAGAGAAAGGTAGATGGGTAGTCCAACAGACAGACAGACAGACGGACAGACAGAAAGGTAGACAGGTAGTCCAACAGACAGGCAGACAAACAAAAAGACAGACAGACAGACAGACAGACAGACAGACAGGCAGATGGGTACACATGTAGAAAGATGAGAATTCTACAGTAACCACCTCTTCCACTTTTATCCTCCTCTGGAAGACAATCGAAAGAGAATCACTGCTGTTGCCAATGGCGATCAGAATAAACAGAATGAGGCCTCTGTTCAAAAGCGTGGCACTGCAGTACCCTACGGCAGGATATCTATGGAGTCTGGGGTGTGTCTACCTCTGATGAAACCCGTCCACCTCAGGTGATTAAACAGGCAAACTGCTGCCTGAAGCTGGAGGGGCTACAGAAATACCCCTTTGTGTTCCGCGAGCGAGACATACATTCAGAGAGGGACAGACAGTCATGGACCAGTCAGCCACTTAGTCAGTCATAAAGGTGGGGGGGATGTCTGGGTTTGATTGTTTTAAACTCAGAGTCTGGGATAAAGATGAGTCGTGGAAAAAGTGTCCAAGTACAAATTTAGGCGATTTAAATAATAATAAAAATGAAACCCAGCCATATAATAATAATATAAAAAGTAAAAGTAACAAGGGGTCTCTGTGAGTACGTTAAGGATTAATTATTAAAGATTTGTTCTGAAATGTACTGAGAGAAAAAAGTGAAAGTTGCTGAAAACAAGTACTGTCCAAATGGTTGTAAGGAAAAACTGAAATGACGTACTGTAAGAAAGTACAACACTACAATACAGTATAATATAACACTTATTATATTATTAATATAATACTTTGTTACTCAGCACCACTGGTAAAGACCCTCAGACTGAACAATGACATCATGGCTAACAGTCATGATGATGACAGACAGACAGCACCTTATAAGGTCATCCTGTCCCAGGGGAGTGAGTCATGAGCAGAAACCATAGTTTGATGGTAGAAACTGACAGAGGCCCCTGTGATATGGCATCCTGGGCTGGGACATGTGCTAAGTATCTGATGAAAACATACAGTATATTGCTAAAACATTAAAATTATATTAATTATGTAAAGAAATAATCATTGAGGAATTAAAGGGGTGTGGGACTAAAAACGACACCACTGACAGACAACAGAATACCATAGAACATGACATCTTTTCTACTCCATTTCCCCTAGATGATAGAGAAAGACACTCTATCACTTGGCTAAAGTGACAGGATCCTATCATCGTGGAGGATGATCCATGGTTTATCTTGGCCCGTTTGTCCCAGTATGCACTCAAGGAAGGGATATTGTTCTGAGGAGGATGATCCCAACAGCAGTCCAGAGGATGTCGACGTGTATGTGTTTGTGTGTGTGTGTGTGTGTGTGTGTGTGTGTGTGTGTGTGTGTGTCTGTAAGTCTGTGTGTGTGTGGTCACTGACCGGCACGCTGAAGACAAAAACCCCCCACACCTTCCTCTCACTTTCATTTTCTTCATCTCCATACAATAGGAGACATTTTCCCAACGGAAAAACGGGGTTAGTTTTACCAACTAAAAATGATTTCCTTGTTCACAGGGAATTTGATAAGCCACAGCACGTCCCTCTGACGTCACTATTCTGTTGTGTAAGAACACGGGGCGAAGCGGCTCTATCCTGGTGAGGCCATGCAAAACCAGCCGGCCGCCTCCAGAGGTTCATGGAGAGTGGAGATGCAAATCCTGGGCCTGCTGGACAAAGAACAGTGTCGTCGTCCATCCGTCCGTCCGTCCGTCCGTCCGTCCCCAACCGCGCCCCCCCCCCTCGGCCTGGACAACTGGTGGAGACCAGAGAGTCTCCTCTGTGTAGCAGCACCGTGGCCAACATGCAAAATACGTCGAGCCACACACCAGAGTTGATGCTCACCTTGATACCGTGTCCCTTAACTTCCCTAATTCTTGTCTAACTTAGTCAAGCGAGGACTATTTTCCACTCGTGGAAATGGTGTGTTATGCACTTATACAAAACTAAAAGGCTACTTAGAAGTCTGGCAATGTATTCCCCTCCTTGGTTGAACAGCTAACATGGAAAGAGACTGTCCAGTACACAACAAGTGTGTGGTCTCTAGTGCATACACAGAACATACCAGAGCAGGTATTCCAGATATGCAAGCATTACACTACACTTAAAGTAGAAATAACGGGTAGTTAACATATTACGGCATAGGCTTTAAAAATAGTAACACCGCAGCTCTTCAAAGAAAACACACAGCTGATAATCAACGGGTGACAGGGTGATAATGATAACTCTAAACTAATAACAGCATGTTAGCTGGTCTTTCTTCCCCTCCACAGTGTGCGTCTGTCTCGGCATACCTCAAGACTGCGGTGGTGAGATTCCTCCGGTCAGCTAAGCAGCAGACCCTCCACCCCGACCAGTGTGAGAGATTCCAGACGCTGAAAGGGTGAGGCCCTCACTCCATCCACACGATCAGCTAAAAAACCCTTTACTTTGCTTTACAGTGTAGCCTGGCGTTAGCCAATTAGCCTGTAGTCTAATGAAGCTCTGTGGTTGGACAGACAAGTCTCTCATAAGGTAAATTGCCACACTGAGAACTGAAGAGATGAACAGGGGCAGGTCTCTCCTCTCAGCTATGGACACACCCTTAAAACTGCACTGATAGACAAGCACAATCCACCTTAGAGTACAACCATATACAGCCTATATGCCTGAAAGAAGGCCAAAGGATACAATAATAAATCTCTATTAGAGACACTGAACTTCATTGCATGCTGGTCTGTGAAGTGTAAGGGGGATTCTCATGGCAGCATCAGAGAGAGAGAGAGAGAGAGAGAGAGAGAGAGAGAGAGAGAGAGAGAGAGAGAGCGAGAAAGAGAGAGACCATCACTGTACAGCATAAAAAAAACCTTCTTCATCCATAGAGGCCCAGTACACAAGAGGGTGGGAAGGGATCTCGCAAGCTCAAAGCTCTTAATTTTACTCCACTGTATTCCAAACAACGGGTTGTCATGACAACAAACAGAAACTATTGGTCAATAGCTTAATTAATGAATTAGCATTCCTCAAAATCAAAAGTGAATAAAAGGAAATCACGTTGGCAGCAGAAACAGGAGATGACAGCCCTCCCTTCCTCCCTCCCTCCCTCCCACCCACCACAGACGCCTGTGTGACTTCCTCCTTCTGCCCCTCGCTGTTTCCTGTAGCACAGACAACATTTGCATGAAAGTGACACAATGTTTTCCAGGATGGAAATCATCCCCGAGGGTTCAGAACAAGCCGGGCCTTGTGACTAGATTACACCTTTCATTTCATTCTCGCATGAATTTATCAAGACTACATGAGCTCAAGGCCAGAGTAATTACATTTTACAAATTTAAATTTAACTTCATAACAACCTAAGGAAACGCAGGGTCGGTGAACAGAGCCAGGTCATTGTTAGTGTGTCCTTACCTAAAGCACATGGCCAAGCCCCATCTTGTTTATGAGTGTTCCTTCCTGCTCCCTCGGCCAGCCAATCACAGCCTCTCCCCTATCCAGTCACCCAGCCCATGAATCAGCCCTGGCAGCTCCTTGTGATATTGTATCTGAATCATAGGCAATGATTAATAGTCAAAGTATTAAAAACCTGCCATCTGACGCAATGATATCTGGTTGGGGCAAGTTATTGTACACTGTACTGTACAGGTAAAATATGTCTAAAGTAGAGTTGGCTTTTCAGGCAGAACCAGGCACCAGCCAATGCTCCTTTGCCCAGCTTGGCTATGATGACCCTCTGAACCAAAATAAATGATAATGATATAAAAATATGATAATTTGCAGTTTATTATGCGTCTGTTACTGCTAAATATTATGAATGCTGTTCTGAGAGCAAATTAAATTGCCTGTCATAAAAGTTTTACAACAGGTGATAAGGCAAAGTGAGTGACATCAACACTCTACTGCCCAAGACTGATGGAGCAATAGAAAACCGATCAAACGTAGCTGCACCGCAGTGCAGGAGTGAGCGTTCATCAAGCAAGCTAAACAAATAATAGCAAAAGCGATTGCTCAAGTGATGCGTATAGATCTCTTACCACGTTAGCTGTATTAACAACTTAAGCCTGTAAATTTAGCCGTTGCTTTATTTAGTAATGTTATTGTCTCATAATCATAGAATGTCTCATCAAGATAAATTCAGCTAGCCCAAATGGATATCTATAGCTTACACACACACACACACACACACACACACACACACACACACACACACACACACACACACACACACACACACACACACACACACACACACACACACACACACACACACACACACACACACACACACACACACACAAACAGTATCCTGAGTATATTCGAACTAGCCTTAAACAAAGCTTTCTCCCCACCACATGAAGGCACAGAACCCGCTGAGGGGAATTCAGCCCTCTAATTGGCTGACTAGTACCCCTGGTGGCGCTGTCCTGCCCCCTCTCACCGTGGTCCTCTGGGATAAAGAGAGAGAGTCGCCCCCAGCTCTACATCTCAATACAAAAAAGCTTCAGAGGAACAAGATGGATCCCATACATCCCCCTTGTGCAACCCCTCAAATCTTACTCATTGTATCAGACCCACTAACACACACATATTTTGTCTTTAATGTGCCGCTCACTGACCACACACACACGCACGCGAGCGCACGCACACACACACACACACACACACACACACACACACACACACACACACAAAATAAAAAGGGAGTGGTTGAGAAGAGGGTAGGGTAGGGTGTATCTAGAGGTTTATCCCCTTGGGAACAGCTCCTCCCCTCGGGCCCTTATCAAAGGGAGACCCTCAGGGGCGTGGGGGGCCACATGCCTCAAGGCTGCCTGCCTGGATTAAGGGCCCCGAACCCCCAAAACCCCCGGCCCCGGGGGCGTCTAACACCATTATCACACAGCAGGACATAATTCCACGGACATCTGTATGACAACTAGACCTTTAGCTTGGCTGGCTGAAAGGGGTTTCAGTGGGATAAGATCAGGTCACTTTGGTAGTGGTTTAGTACAACCTCACAGACAGTAACAGCAGTGAGGGATTAGACAGTAATGCACATATAGACAGATTTATTCCAAAAATAACCTACTACGTTCTTTAAAAATGGGCCCTAAAAGAGGGCGCTCCATCTCTCCCTGGTTTATATTGAAGGGGATGCCACACAGCCTGTTTTAGAAGGCTGGTCTTTATTTACCTTCCCCCTGCCTTTCCCTAGACTTCAGAGCATGTTAATAATTAGTGTGAAGGTCAGGAGATAAACCATAAGAACACACACACACACACACACACACACACACACACACACACACACACACACACACACACACACACACACACACACACACACACACACACACACACACACACAGTGGAGCAGCATTCCACCGCTGGACAAGGTCACCCATTGGCTAACACTGACGGGCAGTGGGGAGTTTTTGGGTAAAACTGAAACTGTAGCTACTTGTCTTTTGACGTCTCCCAAAGTGATCTTTCAAAAAACAAGTTAAACTTGTAGTTGGTCCGCTCTCAGGGAATACCGGCTACGGTTTCCGAGAATTCAAAAAATCCCCCAACGTAATCTGATACAACTTCATTTGGTTACACTTCTGGAACACTCATCATTCCATTCCGAGGCAAACAGGAGAGGCAAAAAAGCATCTCCACCTGGGAGAGATGGGGAGCTGTTTTAGAGACTACAAAACTCTAAACAGCCCCCGGCCCCCCTCAGAGCCCCACTGTGTCCACTGTAGAGGGGGTTAACAGCCCCACAGCCCCCCTCAGAGCCCCACTGTGTCCACTGTAAAGGGGGTTAACAGACCTACAGCCCCCGGCCCCCCTCAGAGCCCCACTGTGTCCACTGTAAAGGGGGTTAACAGCCCCACAGCCCCACCCCTCAGAGCCCCACTGTGTCCACTGTAGAGGGGGTTAACAGCCCCACAGCCCCACCCCTCAGAGCCCCACTGTGTCCACTGTAGAGGGGGTTAACAGCCCCACAGCCCCACCCCTCAGAGCCCCACTGTGTCCACTGTAGAGGGGGTTAACAGCCCCACAGCCCCACCCCTCAGAGCCCCACTGTGTCCACTGTAGAGGGGGTTAACTCTAGACAGCCCCACCCCTCAGAGCCCCACTGTGTCCACTGTAGAGGGGGTTAACTCTAGACAGCCCCACCCCTCAGAGCCCCACTGTGTCCACTGTAAAGGGGGTTAACTCTAGACAGCCCCACCCCTCAGAGCCCCACTGTGTCCACTGTAGAGGGGGTTAACTCTAGACAGCCCCACCCCTCAGAGCCCCACTGTGTCCACTGTAGAGGGGGTTAACTCTAGACAGCCCACCCCTCAGAGCCCCACTGTGTCCACTGTAGAGGGGTTAACTCTAGACAGCCCCACCCCTCAGAGCCCCACTGTGTCCACTGTAGAGGGGGTTAACTCTAGACAGCCCTACCCCTCAGAGCCCCACTGTGTCCACTGTAGAGGGGTTTAACACTAAACAGCCCCACGGCCCCCCTCAAAGCCCCACTGCGTGCACTGTAGAGGGGGTTAACTCTAGACAGCCCCACCCCTCAGAGCCCCACTGCACAGGGGGTCAACTTTAAACAGCCCCACCCCTCAGAGCCCCACTGTGTCCACTGTAAAGGGGGTTAACTCTAGACAGCCCCACCCCTCAGAGCCCCACTGTGTCCACTGTAGAGGGGGTTAACTCTAGACCGCCCCACCCCTCAGAGCCCCACTGTGTCCACTGTAGAGGGGGTTAACTCTAGACAGCCCCACCCCTCAGAGCCCCACTGTGTCCACTGTAGAGGGGGTTAACTCTAGACAGCCCCACCCCTCATAGCCCCACTGTGTCCACTGTAGAGGGGGTTAACTCTAGACAGCCCAACCCCTCAGAGCCCCACTGTGTCCACTGTAGAGGGGGTTAACTCTAGACAGCCCCACCCCTCAGAGCCCCACTGTGTCCACTGTAGAGGGGGTTAACTCTAGACAGCCCAACCCCTCAGAGCCCCACTGTGTCCACTGTAGAGGGGGTTAACTCGCTCAGTGAAGGACTAGAATGTGACCCCGCCGAGCAGGTTGACCTCAGTGCTCAGGCATGTGATCCTCCACTTGGGAAAGCTCTCCACACAATTACTACAACCATGACCCCCCCCCTCCCTCCCGCCCCTCACTCTCTCTCCCTCCCTCTCTCTCTGTCTGTCTCTCTCTCCCTTCCTCTATCTCCCCCTCTCTCTCTTTCTCTATCGCTCTCCATCTCTATTCACCTTTGCCCTCATCCTAACTTCTCTCTCTCTCTCTCTCTCTCTCTCTATCACATACACACACACACACACACACACACACACACACACACACACACACACACACACACACACACACACACACACACACACACCGTGTCCCCTAAATCCCTGGTCTCATAGGCCCTTACAGCATGTTCGTCCTGGCGCCTATTCCATGAAACCCTAATAAATCGCTGGTTCCTCAGTACAGGCGGACACTGTGGTTCTGATGGGGCTGTGCGCTGTGATGGAAGAAGGACTTAGAGAGTGTAGATGTGGCTTAGCCACCGGCATGTCAGTGAGAGGTCGGACACACCCTGGTTAACACCTCCCTTAACACTGGCACATGCCAAACCAAGCTGTGGCCACCCAGACTATTCTCCACCTGTCCGATTGTATGATGAGTCATTTGAGCGGGTCAGTAGTGAAGAGTCATTTGAGCGAGTTAGTAGTGAAGAGTCGTTTGAGCGGTTCAGTAGTGATGAGTGATTTGAGCGGTTCAGTAGTGAAGAGTCATTTGAGCGGTTCAGTAATGAAGGGTCATTTGAGCGGGTCAGTAGCGAAGAGTCATTTGAGCGGATTCAGCAGTGAAGAGTCATTTGAGCGGTTCTGCGTGAAGAGTCATTTGAGCGGGTCAGTAGTGAAGAGTCATTTGAGCGGTTCTGCATGAAGAGTCATTTGAGCGGGTCAGTAGTGAAGAGTCATTTGAGCGGTTCTGCATGAAGAGTCATTTGAGCGGGTCAGTAGTGAAGAGTCATTTGAGCGGGTCAGTAGTCATCACAGTGTGTGAGTCAGTCAGCTGAAAGGTGTTTTAGAGAAAAAGAGAAAGAGGCTGTCAGAGAGCGAAAGAGAAAGAGCCAACGAGAGACGAAGACACTCTGCTTCCTCCCTAAAGAGAGAGATACTCCCATTCCTCCCAGTCGCCATGCAACATGCCCAGTGGGATGCAGAACAAAACAAAAAGAGAGAGGCAGAGCAAAAGACAAAGAGAGAGAGAGAGAGGGGGGGGGGAGGAAGGAAGGAGAGAGAGGGAGAGAGAGAGGGAGAAAGAGAGAGGGGGAGAGAGAGGGGGGGGGGAGAGACAGAGAGAGAGAGGAGAGAGAGAGGGGGGGGGTAAAGAGAGAGGAGAGAGAGAGAGAGAGAGGAGGTAGAGAGAAAGAGTTAGAGAGAGAGAGAGAGAAAGAAAGAGAGAGAGAGAGAGAGAAAGAGAGAAAGAGAGAGAGGAAGAACAAAAGAGAGAGAAAGAAAGAGAAAGAAAGAGAAAAAGAGAGAGAGAGAGAGAGAGAGAATCCCCTCTCCTTCCACTACTCACTACGTGCCCATTGGGATGGAACAGTGGAAGAGAAAGAGACGAAACAAAACAAAAAGAAGTAGAGACAGAGAACAAATTGCTCCACTCCCCTGTCCTCCCCCGTCCTCCCCCGTCCTCCCCCGTCCTCCCCCGTCCTCCCCTGTCCTCCCCTGTCCTCCCAGTCTCCTTACTACGTGCCCATTGGTATGGAGCAGCAGAGGTGGGACCCCTGCCCCATCTGTCTGTGGGCCAGCTCAGCAGCGGCGGCAGCATTCCAGTCTGGCTCTAAGTGGGCCACGCTGGATCCTTAGCTGGCCCGACTGGGCGCTTGGCTAAATACGGTGCTGACGATTAAGTGTGATTGTTATTGTGTGTGTGTGTGTGTGTGTGTGTGTGTGTGTGTGTGTGTGTGTGTGTGTGTGTGTGTGTGTGTGTGTGTGTGTGTGTGTGTGTGTGTGTGTTTATGTGTGATGGGGAGGCTATACTACAGTCGACAGGCTACACACAGTTACATTCCGTCATTACAAGTGTCATCACAGAACGTTATCATACATATATCCAGTTAACGTAAAAGTCATAATATCGATAATAACAAAACAATGAATACAAACCTACTTAGTGATTCTCCTTTAGTCTTTAAAGTACCGAGACTATTTTGTGTTGATCTCTAAAGGCGTGTTTTGCAAAAGCAAAGCATCTGGACATCAGTATAGAGAAACCCTTCACTCCTCTTCCTCGTGGCTTCCATTGAGACTTCATTGTTTACCTTCACACCGAGCTGCGGTTTTCTCTTAATGCCTGCATTCCTCCTGACCAATTACCCCCCCCTCCCCCAGCTGACTGGCCTGCTGGTTCCCATTGGTCCATTCCCAGCAGGGAGTCAACAGAGAACAGCTGACACCTGGTACTCCTTCAGATAACTGGTGCTTCAACAAACGGCAATTTTACAACTAGGTCTGCCCTAAGGCGACACACACACTTCAAATAAGACTCGATCAACACATTGTCTCACTTTCATTCACAAGCAAACACGCACACACACACACACACACACACACACACACACACACACACACAGACACAGACACGCACGCCATCCATCCACACACGCACGCACGCACGCACGCACGCACGCACGCACGCACGCACGCACGCCATCCACACACACATTGCCCCCGAACACACACTCCTCTCCTGCTAATCACACTCACTTTATCTCGGGGGCTGCTGTTCCAAGTCTCAGGTTGAGAGATTGTGGTCTGCTCCAGCAGAAATGGCCGGCACACGTTTCCCCTCAGCCCTCTAGTAGGCCCCTTCTCCTCTCTCCCGCTCACTTTCTCTCTGCCTCTCTCTTACTCTCACTTTCTCTCTCAATCTCTCTCCACCCTCCCTTTCTCTCTCTCTCTCTCTCTCTCTCTCTCTCGCTTCCTCCCTTTCTATTTTGCCCCTTTTCTCCATTTGTTCCTATATCTCCCTTTTATCTCTCTTTTATCCCTCCCTTTTTTTCTCCCTCTCTTCCTCCCTCCCTCTCCCTCTCTTCCCTCCCTCCTTGTCCATATCTATATATCTCTCTATATACTCTGGCTCTGGGTGGCAGAACCATTGAATGGGAGAAAGGAACCATTGACACGCTGGAATTCTTCAGCTAGAGGAAGCGCTGCCAAATGGACTCAGTGGGGTGGAGAGAAGGGGAGGAGAGAAGGGGAAGAGGAGAAAAGAGGAGGAGAGGAGAGGAAGAGAGGAGAGGAGGAGCGGTCGTGGACAATGCAGACTGAGAGACACAGAGGCCCTGTGCTAACAGTTACTACAAAGGAGGAGGGGGCAGTGGAACAGTGTGTATATTTATAGGATCACTGTGTTAAAGGCCACGCGGGCGGACGGACGGACGGACGGACAGGCAGGCAGGCAGGCAGGCAGGCAGGCATGCAGGCTGGCATGCAGGCTGGCAGGCAGGCAGGGAGGCAGGCAGACAGACAGACATGCAGGCAGGCAAGCGGCAGGCAGGCAAGCGGCAGGCAGGCATTCAGGCAGGCAGACAGACAGACAGACAGGCAGACACAGGCAGACAGACAGGCAGACAGACAGACAGACAGGCAGGCAGGCAGGCAGACAGACAGACAGGCAGACAGACAGACAGACAGACAGACAGACAGGCTGACAGGCTGACAAGCAGACAGACAGACAGACAGGACAGGCTGACAAGCAGACAGACTGACAGACTGTATATACTGGTCTGTAGTTATGTTTGAGTCACACTGCTCACGACTAACACTTTAACTCAGAGCTTATCTGGGAGCACAGTCTCTATCTCTCTCCCTCACTCTGAATCCCTCCATTTCTCGCTCCGCACTCTGTTCCCTGGCAAAAAAAAAAGCCCAGACCAGTTGGACTCTTTTCTCTCTCCCTGGTCCGGTGCTTGTCAGACCCTTGTGATTCCTGGCATCTGTAGTTTCCACTCCCACTCCCTCTCCCACTTCCCTTCCCTTTGCGTCACATGGAAACAAACCAGTCTCCCTCTCCGGCTCTTTAGCCTTCCAGATACCCAGCAAGCACACATACTGTATTTAGAATAGGCTGAATCTCAACGAATTTCAGTTATATCATTTTTGATACCTGCCCAGACAATTACACACGCAAATTAAAAAAAAAACTCAAAGGGTACATTTGCAAAAATACAGGTTATTGTGCATTTCCTTGTAATATAATGAGGAACAATGAGTCCTAATCAGACCTACAGTAGAAGTCAAAGGTTTGGACACACTTTCCCATCAAAGTGAATGAGAAAGTGTGTCCAAACTTTTGACTGGTACTGTATGTTACCACAGAACTTAAATTTAACGAAGATCAAATAATGCGCTTTTTACATCCGTGCAATCCGTGCTAGCTTTTTTTCAGCGAGGTGTAGGAACGCTCTACCCAGGAGATGACTAGAGAGGTAAGCTGAAGGGAGGGCCATGTCGGGAAGCCAGCCAGTGTTCCACTCCCCAAAGTGTGATTAACCCCAAGAGGGCCTTCAGTGATTGTCTGGTGAACTCGAGCAATGTGCTATTCCTGGGGAAATCCTGGGGGGGGGGGGGGGGGGATTGGGAGGAGGGTGTAGGAGTGTTCCGTGTTGAACTCGAGCAATGAACTATTCCTGGGGAAATCCTGGTGTGATGGTACAGGATGGAGAGGGGATTGGGGGGGGGGGGGGGGAGTAAGAGGTTAGTGTTGTACTCGAGCAATAAACTATTTCACCAGAAGCCCTGAAGCGATGGTACAGGGCAGGAGGGGGGGGGGGGGGAGGGTTGAGAGTGGGTTAGAGTAGTCTGTAAGAGCGTGTGTTAAGAGTGTTTGTGCTGTGGTCTTACCTTCCCCCATGGGGTCCAGAGTGAGAACAGACTGGCACTCCTCTGGCATGGCCCTGGGGCCTCGACTGCTGCTACAAAACACACACACACACACACACACACACACACACAATCATAAAAAATCATACACAAAAAAGAAGAAATTTATATTAATTGCTTGAGCATCCTTGCAAGAAGAGGAATGATACAGGTAAGAGATAAGAGACAGTAGTTGTTGTTGCCACCACTGACCATGGACCCAAACTGATCACTTTACACCCCCCCTTACCTGCCAGGCAGCGTTAGGAGGTATTAAGACACTACAGCCCGAAAACACATTTGAGGAATTCTGGTAGGGAAAAACCCGCTGCTTTCAGTGTTAGGGCTACGAGGTCACGGGGAGGAGGGGGACCAGGTCGCTGCATCCTAAACCAACACTGCACCCCCCCCCCCCACCACCACCACCACACTGGACATCCATCAGACAGGGAGTGGGAGGACAGGTGCTGTGAGGTATGCTGGCTGGCGGCAGTCACTGAAAAAGCTATTACAGCAACTGCTCCAACTTCAAGAAATCCCCCCCCCCCCACCGACAGCCCTTATGACGCCCTCTGCTCAGGAGGGGCCGACAGATTGTCGTATGTAAGAAAGCCGGCGCGCTGAGAACACGACCTGTTTAAAGTGAGAGGTGCCGTGAGGAGGCCTCTTCGTTTCTGCTCAGTGATCCAGGTCACGGGCCCTGTTGACAAAAGACTGAAGGGCCACTACACACAGCTAATCACTGCGCACTTTAGCGCCTCGGACGAGGGGTCACACAGAACATCCAAGGTCAAAGGTCCCCCTGACTGAAGCTACAGCAAAATTCTCTGAAGATATTTCAGAACGCAACGCCAGTCGGAGGAGACCTCATAAGACATGAACAAAAAGCTAAATATGTCTTGTAGTTAGGAGCAGCTAGTACTATGGGTGTAACCAAAGCGCCGTATAATATATACCGTATTTGAACAGGCTCTACATCCAAAAGGAAATGACACCACCTCATTATCTGCCATCTAGAGACGGCTGAGGTACGACATTCCCAAGCAGTACTTTTCCTTAAAGCACAGTTTCTTTCCACATCCTAAAGAAAACATCGCCAACAAGCTGACCGAGCAACACTGAGCCGAACTGAGCTGAGCTGTGCTGAGCCAAGCTGAGCTGGCCACCTGTGCTGGCTGTAGCTAGCCGCTAGTCCACGCCCAGAACATTTTAGTTTACCACAGCTGCTGAGTGGGTTAGCCTGTTAGCCATTGGCTGCAAAACAAACCTCAAACCTTGAAAGTATCTAGGATGAAGCCATCTAATAGGACACAGATGACACAACAAACAGGCCTGGTGCACCACCAAAAGGAAAGCTAACCAACAAACAGCCAATAGGCAACCACTCTAAAAGCAGGCAGCCAATAGAAAATCTCTGCAACTGCCAGGAGTCAATAGGCAGGTTTTTTTTAACAGCATAAGTATCCTTTTAGTCAAGCTGATAAACAGGACAGCTACAATGAATCAATCGCTACATCTGTATGCAAAAAAAACAACCATTTTGGACTATACTATGTGGAGACTATTACCAAAGACATAATTGCCTTTGAAACAGTATCTCAGTATTACTATCTTGCTCATTGAGAAACATAGACACACACACACACACACACACACACGCCTCTCAGAACGCTTGGCCTGAGGTCACTCTGACCGTGAACACTGCCAGAGGACGCAGACTAGCCATGCAGGAAGTAACATCATGTTTTCGACTTAAAGAAGTGAGAGGCACAGGATCTGATTTGTGTTCATTAATCCCCACAAGCATCTCCTCACAGCATTAACAAAAACACAATCAATTCACACAGGGGTGACCACGGTTGGCAGTGGTTGGGCATTTCATGGAGCCCCTCCAACAGTCTGCACACGCTTCCAAGACCCTCATCTGAAAGTCAATAAAAGCAGATAAGAATACATGATATTCTAGGCTAAGGTCCAGTGGAGACTTACTAGAGGGTTATTGTTCCAAACGAATCTATGGTCTCTGGGCCATGTGGTCTATATATGAGTCTATAAGCGCTGTGGACACTGGCAGCCTTTATTATTATTGCAGCAGCAGCAGCTTGTTTTTCTAGGCTGACCTCTCCTCTACCCCTCTCTGTCCCGTCCTCCCGCAGCACTACCCCCCACCCCGCCCACCCCACCCACCCCCAACCCGCCAGTAGCCCCGTCTAGCCCTGGAGAACATAACAACCATTCTCTGGGTGCCCCCCTTTCCTCTTTCCCACATTAGTCCTGACGGATGCCCTCCTGACACACACTCACACCACAAACACACACTCACACACACACCACAAACACACACACTCACACACACACACCACAAACACACACACCACAAACACATATACAAACACACCACAAAAACAAACACTTGTACACCACACACAAAGGCCACCAGAGAATCCCTACGACTCTCAACTTTAATTCACTGGAGGCGAAAACAATTAACTTACCAAACACACACGCACACAAGCACATGTTCAATTTAAAGACGAATCCTCTGTTCCTCTTTCATGGTGGTAAGTCTTGACCTTGACCTCTTCAGAGCCATAGGACAAAGCACGTGAAAGGCCCTCATCACAATGGGATCTTAGTATTCTATCCCAACCTACATGGTAAAGCTAAGGCACTAGCTCAACCTACCTGATCAAGGTGCTGCTGACCTATCCTAACTTACATTGTCAGGGTATGGTACGTACATACCTGGTCAGGGCAGTGTACTAATACTATCCTAACTTATATGGTCAGGATAGTGCAGTATCCTAACTTACATTGTCAGGGTAGTGTACTAAATACCTGGTCAGGGCAGTGTACTATCCTACATTACCTGGTCAGGACAGTGTGCCAGCTAAACTGTGGGCTGAGGTGAGGAGTGAGTTAATCCACAGACTGAATGAGGAAGCAGAGCTCCACATTGTTCAGCCAGGCTTGGAGAGGAGGTGTCAGCAGCGCTGGCAGTCGGGCCATCGTCTCTTAATATAGACGCAGGCAGAGTCTAGACGTTTAAAGGGCCGTTACGCAAGATTCTTACATGTAGGGAGCTGCCAAATGTGTCGTTCTCAAAAGGGCTGTAAACTTTGTAATGTCACACTCTAACACAAACATACTCACTCTGCCTCCCCCCACCTCTCCCTCTCTCTCCCTCTATCTCTCTTTCACTGTTTTAAACATCCCTAGGGACTAGTGTACTAAAACACTATAAAACTCTGACTCCCATCAGCCCCCAGTGCCCGGTTACCCTAACCCTTCTCTCTAACCTTTGACCTCCCTCAGGAGTCATTAGTACTAAAACTAACTTTCTCTGTCTCTCGCTCTCTCTCTCTCTCTCTCTTAACATCCACAGTTTAGTTCTCCAGTCATGTTTAACTCCTAGTGGCCTTTGACCCCACCTCCGACCGACCCGTGGAATCCTAAGCACGACAGGCAGAGGCAGTTACTTCAGGGTGACAGGAGCAAAGTCAAATCCTGTAAAGTTGGGAAAAGAAGGATGGAGGGGGTACATTCCTGTAACCTTGACTGGCCCCTGGTCTGGATAACAGATTGTTTGTAGATCCAGCGACATCTGAATCAGTACTTTACAATCCAACTAATAAACGAAAGAGTCTACTGGTTTACAATCAACTACCCGCCACATTAAACTATGCAACGTCTGACCAACAGATATAGGACCTGGCTGGATGTTGTTTTTCTTCTCTGGACCTGCGACACGTCCACTTAGTGGTTAGGCTGGTGAGTAAGGTTAAACCCGAGGGCTGTTTTGTGGTGAGAAAGTCTTCTCTGACTAAATGATCCCCATAGAGAAAAACAGAGGCTGGGGTTAGCTGAAAAGTGGTCTGGGTCTACAGGACGCTCGTCTGTCTGGCAGTTACCATAGCCACGGGGAATCCACTGTGGGTTCATGTTATGATTCACAGGTCTCTGTCCCACATTCTCTGTACTTTTCTACATGACACTATCTGTCCCATTAAAGACAAAAAAAAAATAAAGAATGATCCTTACATATTAAAGAGTGACGAAACCAACAGAAAGAAATGCATAAGCTCAACTTCGGACAGACTTAGAAGGGAGGGTTTGTGGCCCAGACTATTGTCCTGACCATCTGGTAGAAATGCTGCTGTCTTCATAGAAGGAGCGCTTCTCTATTCTGCCCTGGAGGGTTGTCTGTTCTGATAGGTCAAACCAGGTCAGAGCATAGTGAAATGAACTGTTCACTGGCAATTGATTGATTTCGTTTTTACTGCTCTCTTTCTTTGACTGCTAGCGTGGGCATCCATTGACTTGCGGTAAAGCAGCTCACTTTGTCTCTTTTAATGTCCTATTATCACAGCAACTGGGCTTGCAGGGTCAACTATGAGCACCATTAAGGGGGTATAAAGGGATATTCTGAAAGTATTCAATGGCAGCAGCGCACTAAAAACAGCTCTCTCTCTCAGTCAAACTATCCAGGGGTATGAGACTTTGTTCACAGCAGCTGATCAAAGTTCAGACTCAACTAGGTTGATTTTTTATTTTTTTCTGATTCAAAACAAACATCACTTATCTGGCCGAAACTCCAGCCCAACGGTTGCCAGAAGTTCTAAGCTGTAACTGTTGCACACGGATGGAGAGCCATGGTACAGACAGTTTACTGGGTCACGCTGCAGGAAGCACTTACCGAATCTAACACTTCTAATCTACATCTAGACAAAAAGATAAGCGGAGACCGACAAGATGAGTTACCATTACAATGGTAGTCATGAAGAACCCCTAAAACGCTTTTTACAGAAAGCTATTTTTTAAATTTCTTCTAAAATAAAATCATTTTATGGTTGTAGACAGTGATAGCCCTAAAACGCAAATGAAAATAAAGCAACAACAAACATCCGATGTTAACTACATCAAATAAAATGTATCAATATAATAACACACATTAGGATGAAATCCTTAATTTTATTTTGAAAGAGCAGTACATTTGATAGAGTTTGGCAAACTATTTCGTTAGGCAGGGTTTGGCACTTACCAGATGTTTCAGTTTGGAGACAATATTCAGCCGTCGGTCTTTTTAACAGATAAAATTTGTTTATCACTTTCCTGATTGATCGGTAATCCGTTAGTTGGGATTCTTTACTTTACAATGACATCCCGAAAACATGTTCTAAACTCGCATCTCAAGTCCAGCTGTGAACGCAGGCGCACGTGAGGTTACAGTCCGACAAATGAGACCGCCTACTTTCCCAGTTTACCAACCTATCCCACCACGCAGCGCGAACGCGGGGAATGCGCTCTGTAGTCTACAGAAGTCAATGCATGGTCCTATTGAAGTCGAGGATTTGTTACAACAGCCACACCAGTGTCTAAAATGTTCAAAAGGATATTCAAAAAGCCTAATTCACCGTTTATCCTAGCCAGCTCCTGTGAAATTGTAGCCGACGATGAAGTGGCAGTGTGATGAATTTAGATAAAAACATATTTCAGTCAATCGTACATTTTATGAGTGTCTAGTCACTGCAAGGGATGATTCACAAAGAGCGTCAGTGAATTATTAGGATGTGTGGCAGATTGAATAGGACAAGGGGCCGCTCCTTGTCCCGGTTTCAAGAGTTGAAAAAGGGCACAATGTGTTTCTTTTTCCTATAGCCTACGGCTATTGCCTATCGGGAGTAATAAAAACTATTTTAGTGCCAGCAAACCACATTATAATGTTAATACATATTAAAATACATGTGGCTAACTAAACTAGGTTTCAGTAGTGCAGCGCACTGCAACTAAGTATCGTCAAGCTTTCATGCTTTCATTAGCTGGGTGGGTATCCGCATTTCCAAACAATTTCTGAATCGGAAGCAGATTCACTTGATTCGTTTTCAAATTGAGTGAACAAACAGTTCAAATGTTCTGTCCCCACAAAAAAAACTCTGGAGTTTCTGAAGTTTCATAAGGTGACAAAACGTTTCAAAACGGAACAACATAGCTGCTCAGAGACCAACTAGTAAAACAACGCTTCCCTCTGCCGGTTAAAAGTGGAATAGCGCAAACTGCCTCGCCTCAGCAGAAGTATCTTGAGCGACCGCTAGTGATCGTTGCCCCTCCGATTTCTTTTTTTAACATATATCATATAGTCAGAAGCAGCTGTGATTTTACATTCTGTTTGTTGATATATTTAAAAAATGATCAATTACAATTACACTGAACACCTTTTGTGTACTAACATTTTATTTTTGAAAGTAGAAAGGTATAGGCAGTGAACTTATGCAAGAGAATCATTGGTATGGTCTAGGTTGTTTAAAAAGGATATACAACTATATACAAAGGCTTGAAAAAAAAAAAAGGCTTGAAAGGGTTTCCTACCATACATTACCACTATAAAATAATTCACAAATATCTTTACATTTTCTTGTTAAAGTTTGTTTGGAAAAACACTTCTAAATTAGACTGCAACTAGTATGGTACAAAAGATATGTCCATCCTAAAAATGTATTTGAGCACTATACAATACATTTCCGAAGAAAACACATCCCCATATTAACCTGAGTACACAAATTCTGATCAATCTAGACAAAACAAGTCGTACAACACATCAAAACCCAGAGTCACACTTTCTAAATATCACAAGGATCTTCCTCTTTTTAGGCGCTACACTGTACAGATGTCATCCTCAGATGTATGCAGGTAGGGGGTGGAGGGGTGTTAGGGTTAAGGTTGGAGGCATTCTGTGAGTGACCATTTGGTGAGAACATGGAGGCTTTGCTCTACCACGTGTAGTGCTCAGAGTCCATGTCGTCTCCTCACAAGGCTCCTTCGTAGTCTTAAGGGGTCAGGGGTCAGGGGTCAGATGGGCTTAGTGGTGCTGTTATAGACCAGCCGCTCTGTGTCCTGTATCCTGGTGAGCTGGTTGACGTTGCCACGGTGCTGCTGCTTGCTCTTCCTGCTTTTCAGAAAGCAGTAACACAGGATGCCAAGCAGGAGCATGATGGCCAAGGCAAGCAACACCATTACCGCCACAATGACTGGGAGAAGAAAAAAAAGGGCCGTGAACAAACAAAGAGCCGGACGGACGGACACCAACCAGAGGCTGACTACTAGCTTCAGGTTAAAAAGATTGCTTAACATGTCTTTGGTTTTACAGAAGAAAGAAAAAAGCATTTCACAATATTTTCAAACTTTTGTCTTCATGAAGTCAGCATGAAACAAAGACTTAAAACTTACTTTTGTCACTGTGAGAGCTTTGGTATTCAAAGATCTCTTTTCGGGCATAAACATCCTTTTCTGGAATGTAGAGAGGAGATGGGTGTGGTGTTATTCATTAGTTGATAATGTGCCGATATATCAAATAGAACTTTTACGACCTTGGGTGGATCTGTTAGAAGTGGAGTAGTAGCTTTCTACTGGCAAGGACAACTGCGGTCAAACAAATCATTTTGGGCAGGAGTCCCCATCTATATCTAAATTTAGCCACAACATTTTTTTGTTTTTACCAATGATTGTTGTTCCAGTATTGCTTACATGGAAAAATCATTTATCAATGCAATTAAACTAAAACCAAACCCTACCTGTGACGGACTGACAGACCCTGGTGCAGGTGTCCTTGTTTTCAAAGCGGTTCTTGTTGCCATGGCAGCCACCATAGTTGAAGCGGAAGCAATCTTTGTGGAGCGGGTTGTAGTACCACCTCGTCATACTGTCCCTACAGTCACCAGTATCAGGAGGTTCCGTACAGCGCACTAATTGACAACAGAAAGCACCACACTGTCAACCAATCCGTAGCAAAAAAAAAAAGAATACTACAGGACATATGACAAAGTGACAAGTGGATCACTAAAAAGTCAACGCTAAAAACATTGCCATTTCTACGTGATAAAAAAAAGATGTTTGGATGTATTTGGGATTTTAAAATCACCTTTCTGCTCGTCCACAGGAATCTGCAATAAAATTTCAAAATTGTCCTCTACTGAAAGATACAAAAAAAACGGAAAACAAAATTAGTGACAGGCTGTTTTTTTTTTTATAAATCTCTTACCATCTTTACGGAGTCATTCCCACAGTGAAACATGACAGGTTCTTATTACACCTGAAAACGCCGCAATGAAATACCTCCCTGAAATTCCCCAACTTGTTCCCAGCTATGTTTTTATAGATAGATATAATCCATAGGTATGTTTAAGTGCGTTGACGGGATCTGGGGCTGGGGTGTTTTGAAAGGCTGCTCACATTTTTTACAGTATTCTACGTCTGAGCCGTCTCTGCACTGTGGGGTCTCTCCACACTCCAGTTCCTTGTCCAAGCAGCAGCCATTGTTGCATTCAAACTGATCCTCCCGGCACTTCTCTCCGCACGTCTCTCCTACCACAAAACAAAAACAAAGAGCTTATCCCATCTGTGTCTGTGGGAACTAAAACGTTATCACAAATAGAAATCCCACACCATGCACCGTCCAGGAAACAATAACATGCATTTGCAGGACTTGAGTAACATATCACTTAACTCACTCCTAAAACGAGGAGGACATTTATTTAACTAATTTATTTTCCATAATAAGATCAACGTGTGTTTCACTAGGTCATTAGTGAACAATAAACAAAATAAATTAGTCTTAGAGAACTACAATCCCAGCATGCAGTGGAAGTAATCCCTTACCATGGGAGGTTGGAGCCGGAAAGCTCCTCCCACTTCCAAGCTTTTTCTCTGGAAGCAAACAACAATGGTTAACCTGCCTAAAGACTAACTCAAGCTGTTTGAAATCACACTAGCCAAAATCGCTCGAAACACAGGCCATCACCATTCTGACATGGCATTTGGCAGAGCAGAAGAAAGGGCCTGTGGTTTGCACATCAGCCCTGTGTGTGTGTGTGTGTGTGTGTGTGTGTGTGTGTGTGTGTATGTGTGTGTGTGTAAGAGTGTGCTTTGTGGTACCTGCTGAGCTAAAGCATACTTTGGAACACTCGTCAAAGGACAGGTAGTTGTTCAGGTTCCCTTTACAGCCTCCGAACATGAACTTCTCGCACTGTGAAGAGGCACCGTTGTAATGCCAGCGAGGGAAGGCGCCGCGACATGGACCTATTTTCATAGCAGCCATGCAGTGGTCTGAAGGACATCACACACACACACACACACACACACACACACACACACACACACACACACACACACACACACACACACACACACACACACACACACACACACACACACACACACACACACACACACACACACACACACACACACACACACACACACACAGAGTTAGGGAACTAGTAATTGCACGTGTCAAACAGGATATAACAACATACAATATTTTCTAAGACTATGCTATTTGAGATGCTTTGGGGGCCGAGCTGTTTTTCTGGGGTTTCCATCAGACCTAAGGTCTCATAAATTCCTCAAAAACATTGGCATACAGCTTTGAAGTCAAACGCGATGCAGTCTCCCTGTTACACATTCATAAAATACACCCAGCTTTGTAGTTCACTAGCTCTGTAAACGTATATCACCTAATTAAGGTTAGTGTGAGCTGTCACCTTGTTAAGACTTAGTCACCTACGCAAAAGACTATGCAATTTGTAACACCTGATATTGTTACAGGTTCCTATAATGTCAGGAGAAGAATAACTGTCTGGTATTTGTTTCTTTCATCTAGTCAATGAACTAGACAATGCGGTAGCGGATGGCGTCCTTTTCCAACCCAAGACTTGTCTAGTTCCTAACAGACAGACATATTTCCCCTGTGAAACAGACAGCGGTCTTTCATATGAAACTTTGGTTTGGTTTATTGTCACATCAGCGTGATGCTGTTTGTGGTTGCTAGTTTCACTCGAGGCAGACAGGCACAACCCCATTCAATGCACTGAGAAGAAAGGCTTCATACAAGCCGACAGTATTATCATTATTTAAAGCTGTCGGATGTGACTTTGTGTTGTAGGCCTTTCAATGTGCTGCGTATGTGTGTGCGTGTCTATTTTCAAGTACTGTGTGTGTGTGTGTGTGTGGGTGTGTTTCATTCAAATACGTCCTTTCACTGCCCAGAGCTCCGGCCGGTTAATGGCTCAACAATCACCCTTCACAGTTTAAGAACGTAACCTTCGGGAGAAACTCTTCCATCACCTGGAACTTCCTGATCCCAACCACCAGATATCAACTCAGAGCCCAAAGTAACATAGCGTCTGGTCTACACAGAAGATACACTGGGCGTCCCTGGTATCGATCAGAGGCATGTGGTGTGGCATACTGGCCTGCTTATGTGAAGCTCATCTGGAACCAGATAGACAGGTTCCCTGCCATAGCGGAGAGGAGGGGAAAGAGCGCGAGGGCAGGGGAGGGGAGGGGAGGTAAAGGAAGGGTAAGGGCAAGAGGGACAGCGTTAGAGGGGGGGGGGGCTATAGGGGGGGCTATAGGGTCTCATCTTTCCTGTTTTCATGGGAATCCTGTAGGAATATGTCGACAGACAGAGTGAGCAGGGCGGGTGGTGTGGTCAGGTGGAAGGGAATGGAGAACAAGTCAGACAGAGAATGCAAGAAAGAAAAAAAACTGAGAGAGAGAGATGGGGCGGGTAGTTTTAGTACTACTGACTCCTGAGGGACGAGAGGGAGAGAGCGAGACACACACAGAGAGAGAGAGAGAGAGAGAGAGAGAGAGAGAGAGAGAGAGAGAGAGAGAGAGAGACGGGGCTGTGTTTGGTGTCTGTGAGAGAAAAGAGGGTCAGCCTCCAATTGAAGCAGGTCTCTGTCCAGTCAGACACAGGAGAACAGAAACTCCGGCCTTTTGGCTGCCGGAAAACAAAGAAACTGTCCAAGCACAGACAGATTTCTCGACAAAACAAATACTTTCTCTACATCTAATCTCAGTTCGCAAGTAAAAGTGTTGTGATGGTCGGAATATTCCGATGAAATTGAGCCGGTGAGTCAGTCAGTTAACAAGAAAGATCCTGTCACGACTGGTTTGCTGGCAAACACTCAGCACTTGATGCAGGATATCAGAATGATTGCAAATGGCATTTTACCATTCCCGTATCTTGTATTGACAGGGGTCCATAGTTCAAAGGCATTATGTAACCAATACAACCTTAACCAGTGATACCTGTACCGGAGAAAACCAGTAGGCTTTAAAACAACAACATGGTTTATAATCTTTACGAGTTCAGACCACCTAATTTCCTTTATATAAAGGGAAATCATTTTGTAAAAATCAATAATCTCTCCCCCCAAAACATCTATATCTACATACAAGCTAAAAAAAATTTAAAAAATCTAAGCAAGGACGCCAAACCACTAGGGTTTCTAAAATTCCCAAAACAGAAAAAGGACAACAAAAGAACACCTTCCATTTCCTGCTACAAACACCTCACTTAACAAGAACAAAAAAAAGCAGAGTACCGGAAACGTCACAATAAAAATAGGAGATGCCGTGAGTCATGCGAATGGTTTGCTGTGCCTAGAGCACCATAGTTAACTCTATGGAATGACACTCACACACCTCCGTCTCCCCTTGTCTAGTCTACGACAACCAAGCAGCAGAGTCCTCAGGAAAAAGTAATGCAATGAGTTTCTGGAAATAAGTACCGTGTCACCAGATAACCAAGCTGACTCAGTTAAACAGTAAAAGACCAAACCTCGTCTTAAATCGTAATGATGTGCCAGTAAAAGAAACGTTATTAAAGCATATTTTATACAATATTCTACTTTGCTGTACCGTACTCTACAGTATTCTACTCCACTCTAGGGTATTCTATTCTACAGTACTCTACATATTTTATACAACAATTCAATAACAATCAGTTTTCATAACCAAGGACCATTAGTTTGAAGATAGTACTGACAGAATCTATTCGAGTTTAACGACACGAGCGAAGCATTCCTACAAACAAACCTGTTTTTTGTTACGTAAGCTGTGATAATTCCCTAAAGTTAAATATTGTCCGACAGGCTTTCGTTTGACCCATAACATTTTACCATAGATTAACTAATTGATATTACATTATATCACATAAATTGTTTAAGCAAAAAGCAGATGGTGTAAACTATGACACAGGGCAATTTAACATGAACACAGTCACTAGAGGTGGGATGGATACTAACGATCAGACTGCTCAGGGGTGAGAACCAGCACGGTGACCACGGTGGAATCTGATTGGCCGCTGGTGTCCGTTACCGTCAGCTGGAACTTGTAGTTGCCCGATGATAGGTTAGAAACGATCACTTGATCCTCCAAGTTCGTTTTCTACAGACAGACAGACAGACAGACAGACAGACAGACAGACACACACACAGTTTTTAATAAGTAGCGCAGCTCGGTCATGTGTCGTCACTTTTTCTGGAAGGAACCAACTCTGCATGCAGACAGAATCATTATACTCAAAACACCGCATGTCTGTTACGAGCCATAAAAACATTTGACAGAAAAAGAAATACAAAAAAGATGAGCTTTGGGGATGGTGTTCCCAGTGTATCCATCTCCTTTTCCCAATTCTACACTCCCCAGTCCCATAGTTCCTGTGGAAAGACACGGGGTCCATTCTGTATCCAGTTCTACTCTATTTGATTCTATGTCCTCTACGATTCTATGTGTAGAGTTGCTCTACTCTACAGTATTCTACTTTACAGTATTCTACTCTACTCTACAGTATTCTACTTTACTGTTTCTACTTTGCTGTAACCTACTCTACAGTATTCTACTTTACTGTATTCTACGTTGCTGTACCCTACTCTACTCTACAGTATTCTACTTTACTCTACAGTATTCTACTTTACAATATTCTACTTTGCTGTACCCTACTCTACAGTATTCTAGTCCACTCTAGGGTATTCTATTCTACAGTACTCTACTCTGCAGTCTTCAACTTTACTCTATTCTATTCAACTGTATTCTACTCTACAGTATTCTACTTTACTCTACTCTATTCTAGGGTATTCTATTCTACCCTACTGTACCCTACTCTACAGTATTCTACTTTACTCTACTCTATTCTAGGGAATTCTATTCCACAGTATTCTATTCTACTGTACCCTACTCTACAGTCTTCTACTTTACTCTATTCTATTCCACAGTATCCCCCCATACTCCTTCCATGACAGTGATTCGTTCTGTTCCCTCCTACTCTACTCTCCCCTTCTCTACTCAGTTCCACTAGTGCCGTAACTTTGCTCCCCATAATCTCGTAACCTCACTCTACTCCATCACACGAGACCGTTACTCTGTCTAGACGTTGGGCTTACACAAGATGACCTTTCAATCCCATCCACCCTACCTTTATGACAGCATTTAGTTGTCCTGCCACCTGTTTCCACACGAATGAGACAATTTCGTTGTCGTCTTTGCTCTGGACGCCATTGAGTGTCAGGCTGTCCTGAGGCTGCACCACCCGGTCTGGACCGCCGTTGGCCACAGGAGGTCGGTCGTCTTCGTCTGGACAAAGCGAACGTAGTGTCAGTCCAACCAACACCACCAACATCAACACATAACACAAAAGACTTTTCATAGAAATTTTTTTTTAAAAGCAAATAAATAGAATTGAAACGTACTAATGCAGTTCTCTGATGAATACAAAAACATATTTCCTAACGTTTATATTTAGTTTTACGTGTATCTTATTAAACAAATGAGGAGCCTGGCTGGACACATTGGATCAATAAAGATCTGGAAAACATATTGATGAGGCTGATCGCTTGGTTGTTGCTTGTTTTGGTTTAAGTTGTGTTACAATCAGTGTTGAGGTTTACCTGGCCTATTTCACAATGTAACTCTCCTACACTTGCTTGTAGACCCCTGTATGATGTATAGTTGTCCAAACAATGTCTTTCTTTTCAAGCTGTCTGCTGTATTGTATGTTTTGTTTCATGGAAATGTATTTCCTGCTCATTGAATTTGACATGCTGGACAGAGCAAGGAATAAAAAGCGTTTGTGGACCCAGCCTTTTGTTGTATGGAAGGTAGCAAAACAAGCTTTGAGAAGCATATATACTCCTTTTGATCAGGTTAGTAGAAACGGGCAGTAAAGCTAAAGCAGATATCAGGAGCCATAATGACTTTCCGGGTCTAACGTGTTTGAACACGTAAATCGAGTCTTTTTTTTTTCCTCAAAGCATGTGGCCTCCTTTCCTCTAGGAGTCGTGCCGTAACTCAGCCCACTGGCATTAAATGAATACGCATACACAATAAACAACACATTCTTGTAAAATGTTTTGTATACAATGAAGTCAAGAAAAAAAATCTATAAAATATGATGAGGGTCTTACTTTGAGGGGACTCGGCCAGGTGACTCTCATATACGGAGTCCAGGATGTAATTGACGAAGGCCTTCTTTCGGACAAAATGACAGACATATTGCTGCTTGTATAAACAGTCGAACAGAAAGCATGACTTTACTAAGCCCTCATTTGCCCCGCTCTCCATGAAAGCTACATTGCAATTAGGGCGTCTGCAGCAGGCAAGGACGCAATCCTTGGAGCGATTCACTTTAGGGGAGGCAATAAAAGTGGCACCGTTTTTTACAGATTCATCGGCGTCAAGAAAAAAATTCTCTCGCCCCTCTTTGTATTTAGCCAAACACTGTTCTCCGATGTCCTGAGCACACGTAAATCCCAGAAAAAGCACATGAAGCAAAAGTGCCGCTTCCAGTAATCCAAATTTGAGAGAGGTCATCTTAAAGGAAACAGAATAAACAGGAGGCCACAAAAACTCAAATCAGTTAGTTCGGCCTAACCTGATCTGGAAGAAAAAAACAAGGAAATGATTAATTATACTACTGTAAAATTACACAACGTTTACAATGCAATAATTACGAAGTCCATCACCGAAGTCAAGGCTTTGCAAAACAAAACCCATTTCCACATTAAAGTCGCGTATTTCTCGAAGGAATACTATTCACATAACATACAAAGAGTCCTGTCATTTGGAAAAAAATCTAAAGTTGCTTCTTTGTTCCACCTCCAAGTCTAAAATCATCTGTCTGAAAAAGCTTACCGCTAGAGAAAACTTGATGTCGTCGTGAAACCTAAACAAACGAAAATATTTCCCTTCCCAGGTGTGTCTCTCTGTGGGGGTTTACCTGAGAGAGAGACAGGAAGTGAAACTCTACACCTGCAGCCTGTTGACGCACGCAGTGATGACCCCTTACTGTTCTGATAAGGTTGCCACACCCATTACTCACCAAAGATCAAATATTAATATGTAATTGGGTTTAAAATGACTTACTAGAAAAATATGTATCTGCACTGTCTGAGGTGCTCTTTATATTGTGCTGCATCCACACTGTTGCCATTTTAGAAAAATTCTAAGTTTTAAAAGGCTTTGCTAAAAGTATTTTGAAAAACCTTAAGAGTGATGCTTAAAGAGAAGTGGAACCTATTTACCGGTGTGTTCCGTGATAGCGAAGACCAGATAATTAAATGGGTCGTTTAGTTTTTATCCACATGGTGGCACTGTGGTACTAAAATGTTTGCAGGTGCGCACTGTCATTCTGTGCGACCTTGTGCATCCCAACGAATCTGCCTATTGCATTCTGACTGATAAAATAGAACAAAAAAATATGTATGCTCCTTTTCTTTTTACATACGAGGCTTTCCAATCACAAGGCTATTCTGACTTGTGCAGGTCATAAAATATGAAATTACTAGAAAAACAAATCATACTGCATCTCAAAAATATATATATATATATTTTTTAAATAACATAAAGTTGATTGTTTATATATGGTTACTATAAGAAAGGCGTTCTGACGGCAGCCCAACACTACAAAGCTTGCAAAAGTCAATTCCATAAAGCTGAGCTCATCCCCCTATTGCATCCCATGTTTTCCTTTACCCAGAATGCAAAAACTACCACATGGCCATACTCAGCAGGACTGGTCACGCCACGTCCTCTTTCAGGTCCTCTTTTAGGCGCTTGGTTTTGTTATTCCAGATTATTGTGTCACAATCCCTTATACGTTCCAACCAATGTTGTTGTTCTTGTTGTTTTCAATCAGTAACACACCAACTGACTGACAGGGAAATTAATGAATGTGTTGTGTGTAAGGTGAGCTGTCGGAGGTGCTCAATAATTTACCATCGGTAACAGACGTTGGTTCAGCAGCCCAACACACAAGTCACACTCAATAAACACACCACATGCTACACGCTACACACGACGCACTTGGCTGACTAATACGCTGCCAACACAGCAAACACGCATCACTCTCCATATTTTAAATGCATCAAAGCAGACACTGTAAAGTTCTGTGAGAGCCACAGATGTACAGTTAAAGTAAGTGTCATAATATTTTTTATAACCTCTGATCCATCCTCCCATCCATCCATCCATCCATCCATCCATCCATCCATTCATTCATTCATCCATCCATCCATCCATCCTGTCGAATGGTGTAACCTAATCTGCCATGCAACTGACGTTGTCAAGCTGGATTGAAGCTTTTTTTGATGGTGGCTCAGTTGAGGGAGGGAGTACCTATCATCCCTCTCCCTTACCTAATCAGACTAACTCCATGCAAAAAAAGAAAAAGAAATTTGGTTTTGGAAAAATCTCCCTTTCTACGTGAAGGTGGCCATGAAGTAGGTATAATTATTAATAGTGACAACTACAAGCTGTAAACTGTGCCGGCTAAGGTGTGTATGAAACACTAACTATGTAACCAACCGAGTGCGCACGTTAACGTCTCCCAGTGCGGGCTTCCTGCTCCGGCTGCCCTCTCACCCTCTAACAGCCTGCATCACACTGCAATTGACCTATGCCCCCTCTCTAATCCCCCCACCTGCCGATGCACTGGAAAATGTTGCACGCGAGCGTGCCCACACACACGCACACACAAACACACACATTAACCTGCAAACATATATGAACAACCCCCCCCCCCCCCCACACACACACACACACACACACACAAACAGCCATATCCTATTACCATCAGCCTACAATGAAAGCAGCAGTGACAAGGAGGAGTGGAGGTAGGGGAGGAGAGAGAGAGAGAGAAAGAGAGAGAGAGAGACAGACAGACATGGAGAACGAGAGAACAGGAGGAGGAGCAAGTGGAGACTTGCTGCTGGCAGGACTGGAAAAGAGATAGAGCCAGAAAGAGAGAGAGAGCAAATACCAGAACGTAGGATTCATCAAATGTCTGATAAAGAGCAGAACACAGGGCTGGGAGCGACAACCTAGTTAGAGAAATATCACTGGAGATAGAGAGAGAAAAAGAGAGAGAGTGAGAGAGAGAGGGAGCTAGAGAGAGAGGGAGAGAGAGAGAGAGGGAGAGCAAGGGAGGCAGACGGAACGGAGAGACGGGGCTGTTTGGTGTCCGTGAACGAGCGTGTGTGTGTGTGTGTTTGTGTGTTCCCTCTGCGAGCGTGCGAGCGATAACGCGGTCGTCGTGTTGCCGTGGCGAGCATGGCGTCCCAGCCCGGCCCCCAGCCCAGAGTCATGTTCCAGCCAGGAGATAAGGTGGAGGAGCCGCCTCACCGCAAGCTGGGCAAGCTGACCGTCAAGTACAACCGCAAGGACCTGCAGAGACGGCTGGACATCGAGGAGTGGATCGACGGGCAGCTGCACCTGCTCTTTGACTGCGAGGTAGGGAGAGGAGGCGCGCGCACACACACACACACACACACACACACACAAACACACACACACACATCAAAACACAGTCTGTGGAATGGAAGCAAAAGAAAATGTTTACATTATATGATCACACACTCATAGTCACATAAGGTACACACATACCTACAAATACATAAATGCCTGCATTAGGACAGACCTACAAAAGAAATGCGACTATCCATGTATACGTGTACTTTAACATGGTGCTTAGCTACTTTATACACAGGAGGTAGTTGTGGGGGTGGGGGGTTGTTGCGTGTAGCATTGCCCCCCAGGGGGTGGGGGGTCGGGGGAATTGGGACAGGGTGCATGGGTCTGGGGGAATTGGAGCAGGGATGCTGCTGTTACTTCCTAATAATGTCTGTCTGCTGGAATGTCTGCTGTACCCCTCAGAGTCTGGCTAGTGTGTGTGTTTGTGTGTGTGTGTGTGTGTGTGTGTGTGTGTGTCGGTCTGCCTGCCTTCTTGTCTTACTGACTTTCTTAGTTGTTTGTCTGTCAGGCGACGTTTCCTGGGTGTCTCAGTGTCTGCCTGCCTGCCTTCCTGTCTGCCTGCGTGCATGGACACCCATGTGTTTTGGTAGTGCAGTTTGCTCAATGCTCTTGTCACTGAGTGATTACTCGTCTATTTCTTCTCCACTCTTCCCCACAGTAAAACATCCACGCTAGAGACCACGACACTGTTACCTAACACAGCATCTGTCTCCCACTTGACATTAAAGAACATCCACAAGCACAGCATATTACCTTTTGGAATAAGGCAGTGACATTCCATTGAGTGTGTGTGTGTGTGTGTGTGTGTGTGTGTGTGTGTGTGTGTGTGTGTGTGTGTGTGTGTGTGTGTGTGTGAGGGGGTATTCCTCAAAGTCGAGTTCTGTACCATAGGGTTGAGCCAGGTCCTTTTGGCAGGTCTGTGGCCTAGGAGGGTTTAGTGTGACCCTCTCAGCATGGAGTCCGTCTGCCCAACGGCTTAGAGGAGGAGGGGATTTCACCCGGCAATCCTGGAAAGCCATGACCATGGCTGGTCTTCTTCAATGGCAGGCTGGTTAGAGATTGCCACCCCCGCCCTGTCACTGCCTCCCTGCTCACTGGCCGCTGGGGTGGGGGTGGGGGGGGGTAAAAATCCAACATCCTGTGCTCCGCATCGATTCACCACTGCAATCTCTGGGGGGAAACCATGGCAACGGAAGTCCGTACCAGCCGTAGTCGGGAGAGGTTTCATCTGAACTTATAAGAAGGATGAGGGGAATGCAGGCAGGGAGACACAGTGGGGGGGGGGGGGGGGGGGGGGGGTCGGATGACAGAGGAGCTTCTGCAAGATGCTGGCGTAGCCAGAGTGAATGATGCACAGTATGTGTGCTATTATGGGATGGATAGAGAAAGAGAGAGAGAGAGAGAGAGAGAGAGAGAGAGAGAGAGAGAGAGAGAGAGAGAGAGAGAGAGAGAGAGAGAGAGAGAGAGAGGGTGATGCCCATGATGTCTGTGTGAGACAAACGAAGGTATGGAATAATACTTTAGCATGAGATAATGGAATACTGAGTAAGGCTCTGCTGAGATACTATGGGCCGGAAAGAGAGAGAGGGAAAGAGAGAGAGAAAGAGAGAGAGAGAGAGAGAGAGAGAGAGACACCCCAAATGGAGAGTCCTGCACTCTCATGAAAACTGATCCGCTGACAATTACAGAAACGGCCAGGAGGAAGCCAGAGGGGATCTGGGTAATGTGGTTTATAATAATAATAAAGGTCTAATTGTTTCCCCAGTGTGTCCACAGAGACCAAGTAAAGAAGCAGAGCCGTGAGTCTGAGGGAATTTGTTTGTCCATCGGTTTGTCTTGTCCAAAAGGACCAATCCAGTAGGGGGATGTTGGGACAACAATAAAAGGGCCTCTGTGACTTGTTACAAATACCACGGACGTCTAATCTGCTGAGGCTATTCTACATGATGACATCAAAAAAGAGCATGCTAGATTAAACAGAAGATTATGCCAGAACAATGCAGAATGGTCTATTTCAGGTAACAGAATTCCAGGTACTCCTTGATGTATCCCACAGAGGCAGTGCTTATGTTAATGGCTTTATTCAATCTAGAGCAAAGCCTTCTCCCTCGGGTAAAATAAATCGCGTTATGAGACATTTTCTGAAATCTGTCTTGCCTACTCCCTTCAAAACATCCTAGAACAGGCGATAAACGATATGATGTCCAATAATAATTGAATGCCTATAAAACAAGATCAATTATCAACGTCATCGTCCAACTATTAACTAGGCTAATTGAGGAATTGATAAAGTATGCGAAAGTACTTTAAGCCCTTCCGGCGCATTTGATTTCCATGACCTGTCAATTCAGCTTCTCCTCAATAAATAAAAAAACGTGCGAATTTAACTTAAATATCGAGCCTTACTTAGCGATATCTCTTCCTCTGTCGATCAGTCATATCAGGTTTTTGACACAGAGCTCCCCTGTGTGGTCACAAAGCAGTCAGTGCCCAAGTGTAACTGTGAGAGCCCTTATGCACCTACTATCTGTGTGTGTCTCTCTAGCATCGTAGTGTGCAGATAACATCTTTGCCTACTGTTTAGTTGTTTTCTATCAGCTTGTGTGTGTGTGTGTGTGTGTGTGTGTGTGTGGGTATGTTTACGTTGCTGCCATGCTAGCTCCTGTGGGAGATTCCCTGGGAGGATCAGCTCATGTATCACTGCTCTGTAGAACCGTTACGTGATCCATGACAGGATAACCGTCGTACCTGGGGGGTGGGGGGAGTCCCTGCTGGGTGGAGTTAGCACGACGCTGATTGAGAACTGCAATGGTTGCTGCAGGAGCCCCGAGGGCCATGCTAGCTACATTTTGGAGCTTCATACCTTTTTTATACACATACAGTAAATATGCAACCATGAATCTTTGTTAGAGAAGTATCATAAGCAGAAAGATGAAACGAAGATCAAAGGTTAGATAAAACAAGATTCAAGACTGCATTCTGTTTTTATTGCCGTAGCCATTAAAACAAGTTTGAACAACTGTTATCTTCGCAGCCCTGTATCTCTGTGCCTGTTGTTATGGGGTTTTCAAGCAGGCTGAGTGAATTAGATTGGTTGGAAAATGGACGCAGTGGGAGGAAGTTGCGAGAAGCTCCATGTGGGCTGGCGGACTAGTCGATAAGCGCTACATGAAGAGCTCAAACGGAACATTTTGCTGGGGCCTGTTTGTCACAAAGTACCCTACTTAACTGAATTGTACTAGATCGGGGCCATCACGGTGCCACAGTGTGAACTGGACTTGTGTGGTCTGGTATGGTACTGCAGTGGGAACAGGCCGCCTGTTCTGAGCAAGAAGCCATTACAGTCCATCTCGCTCCACCCCTCCTGGTGTCAGCACCTGAATAATTCAAACGCATCTCTGGTTAATTTATACAAGGTCTGTTCTTCTCCACTCCACTCTGCTTGACTGTGCTCTGCTCTTCAGTGGCAGGACGGAGAAGAGGATAGGAGTGGAAGAGAACGGAGGATAGGAGAGTGGAATAGAACAGAGGATAGGAGAGTGGAATAAACGGAGGATAACTAAGTTTAGACGAGGAAGAAACCTTTTCAGCATGAATCCTGCAGTGGAGACAAAATAAAATCTCATGAAATTAGATCCACTATTATAATATTTAGTCTGATTTCCATTTTGCATATACAGTACAGTTCCGTGGTTCCATTGGCTAGTTCAGTGCAAAGATGAGTTCTAAATTACACATACAACTTAGGAAAAATAAACAATAAGACCGCCTAACTGTTATTGTGTCGTTTTCTGAATGTCCAGGCTTTATCTGACTACGCAGTGGACGCTGGGTTCCTTCCTCTGTTGCTGGCCTCATCTGAAGAGGAATTTTGAGTGGGACGTTTTGGGATGTTTTGATTGGACGGGAAGGGAAGTTCTGAGTTCCCTGGGCGAGTTTCCGTCACATGTAGTTTCTCACAGGGTATTGTGTTTTCCTGTTTTATTTTCCCGCTTGACATGCTATTGAAATTGCCAGAAGAGATTCAGTGAAACATAAAAAAAAAAAATTTGCAACGCTCTAGTGTTAGCACATCTGTGGAACACCGATTTTTAATCAGGAAGTCACATCATGGTTAATAGCTTTTAGATTATACTGTATATGGTCATTGCTCAGTGCTTAATAATTCCTAATCTGGACTCAGGCTTCATCAGGGTGATTAAACCCCACCCCCACAATCATCCCAGTCTCCTGTGACTCACACGCTCCACTTCTATTCTAAATAACAGACCATCATTTGCACCGCACTGCAAATCATTGCCCTAGTCTCTCTCACACAGGGGCCGGCTGGCAAAGTCAGCAGATCATGACAACGTGCTGGGGAAAAGGTGGGCAACATAGATCACCATCATATCCTTACTCTAATGATGAGATGTGTGTGAGAAGGCCGTGCGGATGGCATTGTGAACCAGAACTGAAACGCTCACTAGATGGGTAGCGTTATTTATCTCAGGGTTGTGTCTGTAATATTACTATGAGCTGTGTGGTTACAGTCAGGCTTTCACAGGGCGAGGGCTGACCACTCATCCTCTCTGTGACACGGCACTGATAAAGCAACACGTCTGATGACGTCATCTCTGGAGGACGAATGAGACAGGCTGCGATCTGTTTTTTTTTTTTAGGGAATGTTCCGGGGGCCTCGCTTTGGAAAACTGCTTGTTGCTGTTCACTGCTTTTCTGTGGGTTTTATTTTAATGCATAAATCTCACGTCATACATCTCAACGCAACACGATGAAAACACAGAAAGGAGCGTCAGAAAGAACATCATAACACAACACAGCATCACAGTTAAAGTCTGCACAGCTCAGGTTTTTCTCCGCTTAGCTTTGCTCTGTTGGGCAGGACCCCCCCCCCCTTCCCGACAGCCTCATTAGTCAGCAGTGCACTGCAACACCCGCTCACACAACAACCCCCCAACCCCACTTTAACGATGATAGAGCTGATGATGCTGTCACTGCAGTGTTTCTGTCGGGATCTACTGCTATCTCCTCCTCCTGGTTAATCGGTTCAGCTATATCCTCACCCTGGGATCTATAGTCTCTGTGTCGGCACCTCTAAACTCCCCCCAGTGGAATCACAGTCTGCCCCTCCAAGACACAAGCAAGTCAGGCAGAGCAGCCTGGATGCTGACTGAAGAGCTGTTCTCTCTCCTACTGCTTAGCCCTTCGCAGCAACCCCCCACCCCCACCCCCCCACCCCTCCTGTAACCTCACTGTGTCATCACTTCCTGTACAGGACCACAAAGGGAAGTTGGAGAGGGGAGCCTGATGGAAGGAATTCCATGGATGTGTTTGTGTTTGCGGTCTTTAACATCAGTGTGATTGTGCTGTGGCAATCATGGGCAGGTGGCCATCTCTCCTCTTGGTGTTTTCCTGGCCAGCTGGCAGCCTGGTTGTGAGCTAGCTAGCTGTCTGTCTGACTTGGCTGACTGGTCTGACTGACTGACAACCTGCTGTGAGTAAACACGATTGTTACACTGCTGTTGACAGAGAAAGGTGGTAAGAAGATTAGGAGAGAGCAAAGGTCAACCACATGATCAGAGTGAGTAATTCCTTATCTAAGCCCTACTCTCATGTTGATATCTCTTTCTTGTACAACAGTAATCTAGTAAATAGACTCACATCATCTAATTTTGAACTGAGACAAAATGAGACAAACAGACTATTCAAATCAATGGACTTCAGAAGGAGTAGGTGTCTTCCCCTTTTTGGTTTTAAAACCAAACCATCAGAGACAGGAACTACTTCTTTCTCCCTGTTAAAGGGTTAGGGCGGCCATCTTGGGTGAACCGAGGTCAAAAATTGCATTACAATGGTACCATTGTCCATTCTAGTCATTATATTTCTGTTACTCGTCGATTCCAATAATTATGTTGCATAGTTACTTGTTTGCTCTACTGAAGCTCACAGTAAATTAGCCCCTACACATTGTATACACAGCCGTGAGTTGCAAAGCAACCGACTTAGTGGCCACCATTACAGCAGTCAATACAGTATAATCAGCGGATGAGCTCAGTTTCAGTCTTGGAAATCATCTGTGAAATCCGCTGTTTGGGAGGAAGGAGGAGAAAAAGATGGAGTTTGCTGCCCTCTTTTTACACAACTCAACTCCCACAACCCCAGCACCTTTGTCCAGCGTTCCCAGAATACAGGCACACATTGTTAGATTCAACACAGGCGATACATTTTAGTTGCTGTGACTTGCATAAAACCCACAATGCATAAATAAATGATTCAAGTTGATTAAAAGCCTACTGGATTGAGTGAAGTTCACATACAGTACTTACATTGTCTTAGGGTTACAATGACATTTGTGTGAACAGTACTGCAAGCTCGGCTGGTACTTTGGGTCCTTCTGTATTTGGCATTAGGCTCTCAGACAGTGAGATGTGTGTCAGGGGGTTAGCCAGGGTTGTCTGTGTGGCGTTCTGGTCAGTGTGACCAGTGTGAATGGTGCCTGTATCTCAGTCTTCCTACATTCCTGTCTAGACACTTTCTTCTGGTAAAACCTCCAATAGTTATCCTCGAAACTAACAGCATTTGTCTAAAACAGTGGTTCCCAATCCAGTCCACCAAGTACCCCCAGCCATTCCATGTATTTTATCTTCCCAGTTTCTAGCACACCTGGTGTAATTAGTCACATACAGCGAAGCCTTGACTAATTGCACCAGGTGTGCTGGCACTAGGGAAGATCCAATTCATGGCATGGATGGGGGTGCTTGAGGACTGGATTGGGAACCACAAACATGACTTTAGTAAGTTGCAATCGTAACACAATCTGTTGTGTCTTATATGTTCAGTGCTGTAATTCCTCACTGTGCTGTGTAATGACATTTTATTTTCATTATGAAGTCCTGTTACTTGGTTGCTCCTATGTTAATGTCAATTGTTGTCTTATGTGTGTCCACTTGCTCATAGCAGTGCACTGTTTGTTGTATGTAATCGTTTGCGACGCTCTTGCACACACAAGAGTCAAAATCGCAATAATTGAATCGTACTTGTACATACATTTTATCTATCAATAAAAGTGTTTCTGATTCTGGTTCTGTATTCAATAATCTGAATGTTTTCTTCGTAGGAGGAGGAGATTCCAGAGTTGGAGATTGACATTGATGAGCTCCTGGATCTGTCAGACGTGGAGCAAAGATCCAGACTGCAGGTAAACCCATTGATATGAGCTCCTGGATCTGTCAGACGTTGAGCAAAGATCCAGACTGCAGGTAAACCCATTGATATGAGCTCCTGGATCTGTCAGACGTTGAGCAAAGATCCAGACTGCAGGTAAACCCATTGATATGAGCTCCTGGATCTGTCAGACGTTGAGCAAAGATCCAGACTGCAGGTAAACCCATTGATATGAGCTCCTGGATCTGTCAGACGTTGAGCAAAGATCCAGACTGCAGGTAAACCCATTGATATGAGCTCCTGGATCTGTCAGACGTGGAGCAAAGATCCAGACTGCAGGTAAACCCATTGATATGAGCTCCTGGATCTGTCAGACGTGGAGCAAAGATCCAGACTGCAGGTAAACCCATTGATATGAGCTCCTGGATCTGTCAGACGTGGAGCAAAGATCCAGACTGCAGGTAAACCCATTGGACTGTAGACTAAGTAATAATAATAATAATTAATAATAATTCATTTTATTTATATAGCGCTTTTGTAAAACCCGAAGTCGCTTTACAGCATCAACATAGATAACATGACACAAATAAACAATTAGATCAGTGAGCAGCAACGGGACTGCACCCTGACCAGTCACTTAAACCACTTCTTGCTGTATTGTATCTAGTCAAACCACCATACAACAACACTATCTGTGACTGTTTTTGGGATGGCTTTCCCACTTACACCAGTTATTCGACTTTATAAGTGGTTAAAAAAAAATCTAAACTTAACATTTTATGGGTGATTTTTAAAAATGTGAGATAATTTAGAGAATTCACAGGTCAGACTTAAACGAGAATGCCACACGTTTAATTTCTTTACATAATGCATGTTGTCATTATACATGGTAATAGTTCATCCTAATTTTTTGAATAAAAGCTTTTCTATCTAGCTGGCTATCATTCTATACTACTTTGTAAATATTGGTTGATGATAACCTTGTGAACGGTTTTTGTCGGCTACTCTGTTGTCTAAACAGAATAAGAAGTAAGTAAGTAAGTAATCTGGTAAAACCAGATTTTCAACTACGACCAAGTTGATACTTCACACATAAACCTAGCTACCTATCAGTTAGAGTAGCTCCTTTTTACAATCACCAAACCCTTTCACAACATTCAGAGTTCAATGTCCACTTCCTACTTTTGTTCATGGTGTTTGTCTCTCCTCTGTTTCTCCTTAGGAGCTGCTACAGGAATGTGGCAAACCAAAAGAGGTTAGACATTTGTGACACATTCTTTGAACTCGTAACCATATACACACATCCCTGCCACTTTATAACCAAGGATCTGAACTTTAACCGAACCACTTGTGCTTTGGTAATAATTAGTAAATTGATTTGTTTGCAACTATTTCACAATCCTTATCAACACACAAGGGTTATTTGTACTGCTAGGCATCTGCCCCTGCTGCTAAAATTAAAATTCATCGTTTCCTCTTCTCTTCCTCTTCCTCCTCATCCTCCTCCTCCAGGATTTTATCAATGGATTGCTGTACAGAATGAAAGGATTACGTAAAATGTCAGGGCCCATGAAGAAATAACGAAAGGTCAAATCATGCATCAAATGTGAACCCCAAACCCCCATCCCCTTACCCCTTTCTCCAGTGTCCGCTGTCTGCCAGTTTACATGTTGGTGAAGCCCTCCCTGCACATGACGGTGAACAGCTGTCTGTCGCTTCTGTTGATTTGGATTAGCATTTGTAGTTTTTTGTTATTTATGGACAGTTACCGTTTTAAATCCCAGCATACCGATAACAACAAACTATATTATTAAGATTATTCACATGGACTGGGACTTGAGACTTTTTTTGTTTGTTTAGGGTTGTATATTTTTGGTTGAATATTTGTGTAAATATTTTTGTTCGGATAAATATTGTACTGTATGTCAAAAAATAAAAGAGAACATTTTCGAAAGCAGGTTGTCAATTGATTTTCAGAGATTAACATTAATAATGAAACAACACACTGATCAGTGTCACCTATTCTAATATCATGTAGGTATAAAAGTGTTATTTATTTTGTGCAGTATGCTTGTCAATATGCAACACTACTATGATAATGATCAGAGGGAGGGAGAGGAGGGATATTTAACCTTTATTTACAGCGAGACCCACCAAGAACAATCCATTATTCAAAGCAAAGCCCTACCGAGTGAAAATAATGAAGAAAAGATCATCAAAGCTGCTGTACCAGATATGTTTCTTTGTTTTAATATATGTGTGAAATTAAAAGTATGTTTTATCACTACAAACATTTTCACACATAATAGACAATATTATACAGATTCAAGTTCTTGGTCACCCATGGAAAATCTGAATGAAGAAAACTATAAAGCCAGCAGAATGGTTGGTCTTCAAACATAACCTTGATCTGACATGAGGATCCAAGTGTGCCAAGTCTAAAGCTTTCGCAGAACATTTTCCATTTATGAGAGCTATAAAAACGAAAGGTTATCTTGGCTAGCACGAAGGCCCCTGCAGAATAATTAAGACTGGCCAACCCTGCAAAAGCCTCAAGTACACCTTAAAATAAAATTTAAAATGTAAATACAACAAAACATTGAAAGGGTAGGACCAGCGAATTTACCTTATGGATGAGAACATCCTTAAAAGAATAATTCAACATTTTGGATATTTTAACATATTTCAATGTCTCTAGTTTCAATAAGGATCAATAGGACGACAGGTTGAAAAGAGACAAAAGGAGAAGACAGAGGGACGAACAACACGAAAGGAAGAGGATTGTAGCCCTTCCGTTCCGTGCAGCAAACTGGACCCATGCAGCCCTCTGGTGAGGAGGTCAGCTTGAACAGAGAGATCCCAACCAGAGCTGTGAGGTCAGGTTGGCCAGCCCATGGTACAAACCCTTAATGGAACATCTCTGCCCACCCCCACCCCCATCCCATCCCCTGAGCAGACCACCATTATAGCCTCCCCTCCACCCCGATACTATCTTCCTCAGCCATCGAGCCAGACACTTAATGGCTCCTGTTGCAGTTCCACTCTACCCCCGCCTCTAAGTGTCTCTCGGTCTGGGCATCTCCCCGTCTCTGCTGCTTTCTCTCTCTCCAGTTCTCTTCTAAATGGTCAAGGACTCCATTACAGTAATGGGTCTGGTTCTCACTTCCTCTGACACCAGAGCCACCTTTACAGGCAGAGCAGCCGAATGGGTTGCCAGGTTGGGCCATTTCATATTGCACAGCTGCTGACGGGTTGCCAGGTTGCACTGTTTTTGAATGATTATCTCTGCTTCAGGAGAAGAGGGTCACAGAGCAAAGAGAGTCACCCTGTGTTTACAATGTGAACATCGTGTAAATCAACAAACAATGAGAGTGAAGACAGCAGAGTCTGGCAACGTGCTCTTGTCCTGCTGCAGCAGTATGTCGGAGTCTGAGCCAAAGCTACAGATTACACCAGAGACTCTGCTTGTGCCTGCCAAACGGAAGACAAAGCCCCAAGTAATCTATTTGTCCCTGCAAGCTGCTGTCTACCATGGCCCCTCTCCTGCTCCCCTTAGCAGCACTTAGGGGTGCATGTGTGTGTGTGTGTGTGTGTGTGTGTGTGTGTGTGTGTGTGTGTGTGTGTGTGTGTGTCTGTGTGCTCTGCTGTCGTTGCTTCTCTTATACCGTCGGGTGAAGTGAATAAACAAGGAACAAGGAACGATTAAAGCCGTTATCTTTTTTATGGTGTTATGAATGATTCATTGTTGATCCATTTCATATAATCTTTTAGAGCTGTTAAAGAAACACCAACCAGCTACCCGTGTTTATTTATTACTCATTTAGCGGTCAACCCCTAAAGCACAAGGCCATCGTTATAAGGTTTAGCTGCTTTTGAGAGCTTGCTACAGTACAACAAATAAATATAAAACATTAAGACACTTCCGGTTTAAAAATACATAACACGATCATCTAAATTTAAATCTACATATTTGAGAGTATCAGTCGCCTCTTTCTTGCGCCACTAATGGCTGCTCAGAAGCTTTTACAGCTACACCAGGCAGATGACAAAAAATTCAGGAAATAATCCACGTTTTACTTTAAGAATATGTATATTCTGAGACTTTACAATGTAAAGTTTACATGATGTAAAGTAAGCAGAGATTATTTCAAAATAAGGGTTGTCCTTGTATGAATAGCAGGAAATTAGTGTTGGGTTGTAGTGTTGACTGCTCCATCAAAAAAGCATTGCATGTGTTTCTCCAACGGCTTTCGACCTGGAGTCTCACGTCTTCTTCTTCTGGGCTTTCTTTGGCGGCTCGTAGCGAACCGTGCGATGCTCCTTCCTGTCGAATTCATCATGGCCCTCCCTTACGGCAAAAAATGGAGAAGAGATAAATAATTCATAATCAGTCATCTCACTAAATACTTCATACATGCGCGCGTCAGCAGTGTGACAGTAGCCCTTTGCCGGGCTTATCTGGGACAACCCAGTCTGTTTGTTTTTGGATCTTCTCTGTAAGTCTTTCCTATCAGTAAACTCGAGAAGTTCAGGTTGACGGTGGTAGTGGTAGGCTGAAGGAACAAACGTACTGCAGTGCCGTTGTAACCACTGGTACCAAGCCTAGTACATGATCAGCTACACAGTGAAGGGCAGGGTTTAAAGGTTAACATAAAAATAGTCCTAAAGAGAAAGTAGAAGTTACTAAATCATTGGAGGTATCCAAATATAACTGAATCCGTCTCGGTAGGCTGGGTTAACCCTACTGTACGGGTTCATTCTACAACCAAAGATTACGCCTTGAATGAGCTAACCCCCAAATGAGTTTACCTCAGTCCTCTAAGTATAGGATTGGCACTGTGCGTAGCGTAAGGTATGTGTGATTCAGGCCGAATTATATGTTTAGCATTAGGTCTGTATTTGTCAGGTCAACAGCTGTGTTTAGCGATAATTCTGAACGTGTAAGGCCAAAGGTTATGTGTCGAGTAAGGTCTGCGTTTTTCAGCTTGATGGCAGCTTGCAGAAATGCGTCTGTAGCTATCAGTCTGATGGGTGTGTGTAGTGTTAAGTCTGTCTGTCAGGTTGACGGCTATGTGCGTCGTTGATGACTGCGTGAAAACTTTGGTCTGTGCCAATTTTGTGTGTGTGTGTGTGTGTGTGTGTGTGTGTGTGTGTGTGTGTGTGTGTGTGTGTGTTACCTGAAGCAGCGGGCACAGTACAGGTCTCCGTCACACGAGTAACAGCGCAGGTCAGCGTCCTCGTTACAGATGCAGCACCAGGGAAGCTCTCCTTCGTCATCATCATCATCAGTGCCAGGGGTTTGAAGGGTTGGCACCCGGGCAGGCACAGAGGCAGGGACTGGAGTCTAAAACAACACAAACTGTACACTTTCAAGACAAATAGCTACAAAAAAAAGGGGATTCTCTCTCTACAATCTGTTAAATCCCTCTGATTAAACACATTTTGGCAAGGAATTCAACAACCCCTTCCCATGACCATTAACAAACCACATTTATTCAATAGGGGCGACAACCCTTCTGCTTAACTCCACATATCGGTGAGTGTGCTGACTGGTACCCGTTTCTTCGCTGTGGTCTTCTTCTCCTCAGTGTTCCTGGGGCCGCTGGTCTCCACAGGGATGTTGTAGCCACTCGTCTGGTCCAGGGCTGCTTCCTCTGTCAGCTGGAACACAAACACACACACCAGTGCTGGTACGATAAGTAAACGAGGTAATCACATTACAGACTGGGGCCACAGTCAGGTCGCCTCTTTCCTGTACCGGAAGATTAGACCGGCTGGCTGAAATGGATAAGGAGCTGCTTCCTATTTCAGCTGGAATAATTTGAGAAACCAGGGATAGCAGAGCAGCTAAATAGGATAATAACATTATCGACAGACAAGAATATTTCCTGCACGCTGTTCTGTGGAGTTGTCGAGGGAAAGTCAAATAGCAGCCCCTAGTGGTCATCATAGGCAACACACTACGTTGCTACTTGCCGTTGGGAAGTGGATGACTGACAACTTTACTGCACATTTTCAGATGGTGTAACACGTCTTACCCTAAGGAAACGTTGACATTTGAGGTAATGGTAGTAGAAGCAAATTTTTTCTATTGACCTGTTTGAGGACTCGTTTCACAGACTCCTCCTCCGTCTCATCTTCACTGTCTGGTGTCTGCAGATCTTCCTTGGTAACTACAACACATCAACATAAACAACAACAACGACGATGTGACAAGCACACCATGAGATGTCGTCATCATCGCTGCGTTCTAACAGGGACACTGATGTGGCCACACTCAGCCCTCACACATGTAAACAACAACGGTTCATTTTAGAGATGGTGTTGAAATATTGGATAGCAGCTTAAGAGAGTAGTACTAATCAAAACACACGCTCAGCGAAGCTACGGAACGACCACAAAACCTGACCAAGAAAACATTACAGAACAGGTAGCGTAACTACTGGTTTACTAACCGATGATTTCCCATCGGCCATGGTACAGTTCTCACGTTCTGTTCAGTTTTTAACGTTTGGTTTAGTTCGCTCGATTAACGTTTGGCTAGAGGTTAAATGTCATACTTTTGTCTGGGTCCAGCCCCTGCAGCGCCGCCAATCTCCTGGCCATGAGGAGCAGCTGGTCCTGAGAGTGTTGCTCCCGCCCAAGCTCCTTCATCGCCTCCTCCAACACCTGGCGGGCCTCCTCTTCGAGAGCTCTTCCTGAAGCCTCCTGATCCTCCAGGAGGTTGTCTTCGACCCCCGACCTGCCACTTTCTCCCAGCTGCTGCCTGTTCAGGTTGTTTAAGGGACTGTCCTCACCTGGACAGGAAACAGGAAATGGCTTAGTGTATGCATTGCATGTTGGGAACAACATCCGCCACACAGGTTGTGGTCTAAAGTAACACTCTGGTACCTACAACATGATGTTAGGAGTAAAGGAGTAAAAACAGAGCATGCGGAACAGGTGACGCTACCTTGAAGCCCCAATTGGCTGTTGTCAATGGAAACCTCCTCGGTCATCTGTGTGAGCAGATCATTGGCCTGTTCTGTTTGGCTGCGTCTGTCTGGGGGCTGGTGCACCTGCATGGAACACCCAAACACTGAAACATGAAGATTTCAGTGGAGTTTGCTTAAATCAACAAAAGACCTACAGATCAAACGAACAAGCCAAAAAATAAAAATAAAGCAGATGAGTGATTAAATAAACAAGTGATGACATTTGTGATGGTTAATAAGTATAACATAATCTGTGACGGTAAATAATGACTGACAGGTGGAGGTGCCTGGGAAGGTGTGGGTCTTCCTTGCAGGGCAGCGAGCCGGTCCTCCATTTCTCCCGCTGAGGGAACAGGCTTCATGGGCGTCTTCAACGCTGCCAAACGCGACTCAATCTCTTTCTCTGATGGGACAGACTCTAAATCAAAAAGTTATAGGCAACAGAGAATTATCAAATTAATTCGCTTCATATCAATGCAAAAACAATGTGTGATTGATTTCTTGGAAGGAACTTGTGTTCACTTGGTTTGGTGTCCTCTTTGAGCTTGTTAAGGCGCTCAGCTATTGCCTGGTCCTCCCTGCTCAGCCCTTTGGTTGGGATTAGACCTGCTGTGGTTGCTGCGGTCTTTTTGCTTCCTGCAGGTCCAGGATGGAGGGGTTGTTTCTGTTTGGCCTCAAACGCAGCCACCCTTCTGACAATATCACATAATGCATGGGTTACATGTGTAAAGAGCAACTGGTAATATCGCAACACAGATTTTGAAAGTTGTGATAGGAACCGTGAAAATGGTGATAGGTATAATGAAGCGTGATCAGCAATATGATAACATACTTTTTGTAGTTTTCAGGAGGGGACCATTTTGCCGCATTATTTTGAGTTTCCCCACTGAAACAATGGAACAAAATATCAGATATCAAACAACCAATAACCACTAACAAATAAGAAGAATGCTGTTAGCTTGATATATTAACAAAACTGTATGTTACCCTATGAGATTCCCATGACATTGCTTGCAGACCTTTTGCTGGGCGTTTCCAAAACGGGGCACCAGAGCATTGAAAGTCAGACAGCCCGAACAAAATGAACGACCACAATTTTTACAGCCCAACTGTGGAAATTTGACGAGTGAATTAGGTGCTATATCTGCATCTATAAATTAAAATGATATAAGCTCTATGATTTCATGAGTGATGTCGATGTGTCAAACAAACCTCCTTCCTGAAGAGAGTGAACTTTGATGCACAACAAAAACAACGGTTGTCCATATTGTTGCATTTAGAAATGTAGCCAATATCAGCAAAATGCTAATACTCTTGCAACACTGTACACCAAGTTGGCATATAGCTTTCTTTAAATCAATACAGATAGAAGAGTTTTCAGTTTTCAGCCAACAAGATACAAATATATCAGAATGATACGAAATTAAATCCAACTAGGAAATGAACCGGAACTTGTATGAACGCGAAAGATTACACACTTCCTTCAACGTCCTCCAATCAAATTGTCCTAAATTCTCTCGCGGTCCCTGTTCAAAACATTTAACCGTAGACGTTGTAGTAACTTGGCTAACTTTGTTTTACGTTGACTTTTAATGCTAGTTATCTGTTATCTTGTGATAAACGAAACAATCACAACGACTCATTCGGTGAGAGAAACCCCTTTTGCTAAAATTATTAATCTAAGGTGTTCCACTGGCGTCCAAACAGGAATAAAAATAATTTATCTATGAGAATGTTAGTTGGCTAACTAGCTAGCTGAATAAGGTATTGCTAATGCTAACGGTACAATGTTCAGATGCAGCTAGAGCTAATATGACAGCACAGCAATGACGTCGACGATAACTGCAGTATGATTTGTTTGATTATCGTGCATAATATGTATACAACGTCTGTCCGCTTTTACTTCGACGTTGTATACTTCCAGCCTTGCTAGAGCCAGGTGCCCACTTGTCATTGCATCGCACATGATGGCCGAGGGAGGAGACGCAGAATGGGAGCTGTGCAAAGAGAACATTCAGCCACTGAAACGAGGCAGAGCCATCTCGGCTCTACATCAAGCTCTCAGCCAGCAACAAGAGGGTCTGGGTACTGCAGTTCTCCAACAGAAACAGTAAGAAAGCCTTGATTGTGTTATAAAATAAGCACTTGACTTGAAATTACTCGAGATTGTGGAGAGATGAAGGATATGGGTGGTTTTAGATTTTAACCAAGCTTGTTTGACGGCTTTCTAGTCCAGATTGTCACAGGCTAGTGTTTACCCCCCTGGCTCAAGTGTTTCCTCGTCCACAGGGCCTTTGAGTCTGAACTAAGAGTAAACAATGGGGAGGACCCGCTGGATGTGTGGGATAGGTAAGAAGATTATGACCTTGATCACTCTTAACACATTAGCCTCTAATGCAAAACCATTCCCACCACCACAGAAGAAGAATTTACCAAATTATTCCCAGTTCCTGCAGTTGTGGTTGCCTTGGTGACCAAGTTAGTACTGTACATTAACTGAAGTTGGTAAATGGTGATATTGTGGACCAGGTACATCAAGTGGACAGAGCAGACGTTCCCTCAGGGAGGAAAGGAGAGCAACATGGCCGTGTTACTGGAGAGGGCTGTGATGCGTTTCACTGATGAGCAGAAATACCACAATGACCCCCGCTACATCGACCTCTGGATTACATTTGTATGTAGTCCTTCAATATTGAGTTAAACTGTATATTAGTGACACATATGGTTACTTGTCCTTCTTTAGTGGTGATGTATTTTTGTTGCGTTCATTTAAGGCTTTAGATTAAAAAAAGAGTCCAATATAATATAGTTACTTTTTGATTTAGTACTCTGTACTCATACATAAGTCATTGTTGGTCTGGATTGTTTATCTAGTTTGGATGATTGAGGCCGATCGTATCTTTCAGGCAGAGCACTCTCAGGAGCCTCTAGATATTTACCTCTACATGCAAGCCCAGGAAATTGGAGCAAGGCTGGCCTCCTTCTACATTGCCTGGGCGGACGAACACGAAAGACGGGGCAACTCGCGCAAGGCTGACACCGTCTACCAGGAGGGTTTCCAGAAAATGGCTGAACCCACTGAGAGACTGCATCAGTTTCACAAGTACCTAACCAACACAATTCATAGACATAAATCCAAACACGTAATTCTTCTCTTTTCATTGGTCATCCCTCATACCAGTGTTTTGAAAATAAATAAAATAAAACGTGTTTCCCCAATTCCATTCCATGGTGTCATGATTCAGTGTGGTCCATGACATGACTACAGTTCCTCTCCTGACTCTTTGCTTTCTCTTTAGGGCTCTTCAGGCACGTGTGTCCCGCCAAGCACTGTCAGGTATTGGGCAGGAGGACAGCGATGAGGAAGAGGACCCGGAACCTCAGAGGGAGTCCTTGGTCGATCTCAAACACAGGGGGAAGAAAAAGGCGGTTGTACCGGTCAACAGAGCTGGGGCCGTGCTTAAAAGTAAGAGACATGCCTATTGCCCAAAAACATGCCCTAAGCCTTACTGTTGTAAATCATTCTGCCTTGAAGAGCAGGGAGGGGTCGCGCCATGTCACAGTTATCGTAACATCGTTTTACTGCTTTTGTTTTTGTGAAAAGTAAAAAAAAATAGGCTTTAATTTGTCTGCCTAATTCCAGAAACCGTATTTATGCAGATTGTACTTCCTCACTCACCCACTTCATTCCTTCATTTTTGCTGTCAATGGCGCATTAACAATGTAACAAGCATTAGGGAATTCATTTAGGATGTGGGTCTGTGTGATGCCAGATATGCTGCTGTAGGTTTAATGGGTCTGTGTGTTGCCAGGTCAGCCCGGTGGTATGCAAGTCCAGGGGCGCCCTGTCCTTGCCACAAACAGTCGCATTGTGGTGTTTGATGAGAGCAAGGCGTCTGTGGCCGAGCCCTCCCAACCAAAACTGGAGTCCTGGGTGGCCCCGCCCCCACCTAGAGCCAAAGAGAATGAGCAGAGGCCTGAGAAATGGTGCAACGTCAAGGTAGGACAGGGCAACTGTGGATAATAATATGAACTGGAATAAATATCACCATCAATCATAGTGGGGCCGATTTGAACTGTGTGTGCGTTTCCGTTTGTGTGTGACTGTAGATGGTCCAGAAGTCGAGGTTCGGTCATGCCATGGTGGCTCCGCCCAGTAAACCATCGTTCCAGCCATTCGTGGAGGAGTGTGATCAAGGCCCAACCATGTGAGATACTTAAAGTTAGATAGATAAGATAGACAGACAGATAGACAAATAGATAGATAGATAGATGCATAATGTACATTCCCATTTTCTGCTGCTCCTTATTTCATTTGCAAATTGATCTGCATTTACACTGTGTTTCTGTAAGAAAAACAGAATAACACCAAACGAATCTCTTAGCTTCCATCCATCATTCCACTTTGTTCTTAAGTTCATTCTCCTCCTCCTCCTCTTCTAGGACCCCCTGTAAAATCAACCCAGCGGTCAACAACGTGCTGTCGGCCAGGAAGCCCTGCCGGGAGGAGACTCCTTTGAAGAGGCTCCAGGACCACCAGCAGCATCAGCCTGCAGAGGGCAAGCCACAGGAACAGAGCATGTACTGTAAAGAGCTGCTCTTATCCGGCGTCTCCGAGTTCTGCTTCGAGGAACTGCGGGCTGAACGCTACCGCCAGAGGATGGCTGCCGGGCCGCGGGAGGACGGAAAGGAACAGGGGTCAGAGGTAAAAAATGAGCAGGGGTCGGAGGGTAAAACAGACCAAGGGTCGGAGAGAGGAACTGACGAGGTCTTAGTAGAGCCAGCTGGTGCAGCTAACTGAAACCTAACTGGGAGGAGTTTCTCTTTATAAAGAGTTTTTTTTTTTTTTGTATGTCAAATTTTACGCTTTTGACCCTGTTAGTATCATGTTTCTATTCATTTTAGTTCTTTGTTGTATTGTATATATTCGTGTTAATGTTTTGTACTGATGAGAAGCAGTTGGATAGTTGATAAAACCAGTTGGGTAGTTAGAAAAAAAAATTGGTTTTATCATGGCGAATGTCATTTTGTTTACATGTTTTTTAGTGTAGATAAGTACCATGCTATTCACAAATTCTGTATATATGCATTCAATCCAGCTTGTATTTTAAATGTTTCAATAAAACACTGGCTTCTCTGAACCACGGTCTGTTCATAGTAGTATGTCTGTGTTGGGGGAGTGGACTTATTTACTAATAGCTAAAAGCAATCAAGAAGAAAAAAAACAAAACACTTTCAACAGACTTTTTTTGTGTTTTCATATTGGCTACCACTAGAAATTACTTGAAAATGAGAAATTATCAAAGGGTTATTGCCCCCCCATTACCATAGACCCATATTCTACTAATTTGTGCATGTGAAATGCTAATAGAAAGGGTATAGTGCTGGTGATTTAGTATTGTACTCAGACAATAAGGGGTGTAATGTAGTCCTTAAACCCTTCCTGTTCCTACATGGATCACATTGATGTTCTGTATAGAGCTACAAGAGCAGGTAACCCAGAGTTTACTCGTTGCAGGAGGCTAGCCAGAGTTCTATTACTAACAACGAGTTGATAGGACTCATGCCTTCCTCTGCCCACAGCGGCCCAGTAAACCTAATGAATACGTATTCAGATTTTTTAGATTTTTTTTTTTTTTACTTCTATGGATGTCTTACTAAGGCCAGTCTAATCGAATGCTGACAGGCTGAACCTCCCACTGTGCTCTGAAGGCAGACTGAGATGAATGGGAGGGAGGATGGGAGGGAGGGAGGGAGGTAAGTAGGTAGATAGGTGGTTGGCTCATTAGCAAGGGAAATCCATTGTGCCGTGGAGCTTTTTAAGCGGAGGCAGAGTCCCTTTTATTCCCAGCGGGAACCTCACTACTCTTACTGCTACTACACACCACTGTTGCCTTAGCCAAAGCTACACGACATAGCACTAATCTTCGGGATAACCAAATAGTGGGCTGTGAGTGGAGACCTGGTCCCGGATCTTGCCAAATGCAGACCCGGATTTGATGAGCCAACCTACTGTAGCGTGCGGTGAGTTTCCCGACAGAAGATTCTTCCGTTGTGATCAGTCTGGCCTTTGTCGTGGTTCGATCAAAGTAACAGACAGTGAAGTCGTAGGTGCTGTTGGTCCTCCGATTAAAAGGCTGCGAGACAGAAAATCCATACAGCTCTACAGGAGGATAGAAGACCGGTCTGCCTGTTTGCCTTAATGGGTTCCAATAGAGAAGCCCTCAGCGGAAAGCTTTCAGTTCAGTCTCTCTGTGCCTCAGATAGACAAACTCACTTTGCTCGCTCGTCTCACAGGGGCTTTTTTTTTTTTTTGGTCTGCTTTCTTTCACACGCACCAGTTAACAATCATACTTATCTGGCTGCGATGCACTTTAAAAAGGCACTGCCGGGCATGGGAGTACTTCTTGCTGGCTTTGGGTCTGCTGCAGCGAAGTTCATGCATGGGACAGGGACAGGGACAGGTAACTTGACATTTAGGCACCGCAGGTAACCAGGGTTATTGTTGGCTGAGTTGATTTGATATTCCAAGCTGAGATGCTAGTTGATGAAAGATGAAAACGCCTTGACATATTGAGTGACTATTTGTGTTACTTAATATTAAATTCTGTGTTTCTCCGTGCACTCAGACCAGTAGCATTGCCCTCCCCCCCCCCCCCCCCCCCCATCTATCTTAACAACCAAGAATTTGAATGCAAAACGCTGCAGCTAGATTCTTTTATAAGGCCCTTGGGCTTTGACTTTCATTAAGCCTCACAAAGGGTTAAGATGACCATTGTTAGGGTAAGGTCTATTTGCATGCTACTTATTGCCCCCAATCTCTCTCTCAAACACACACACACACACACACACACACACACACACACACACACACACACACACACACACACACACAGAGTCCATAGGAGAAGTGACTCAATGGTGTCATCTAAAGCAGAGGCTGGCAGCCGTATCAGTCC
>JAPMUY010003946.1:177500-197500 GCA_026901105.3 Galaxias olidus
TCTATGCAGTCATTTGTTGTTCCATTTCAGAGGCACCTCGTCTTGGTTTGAGGACTATTTAGGTAAACTGGTTCATGGTACTCCGAGTTCGGCCTAGACCCATGGGTCCAGTGAGACAGTGCTCCAGTACTCCCTTCTGCTCCCCAGCGAGCTGAGGAAGATCAGGGGGGGGGGGGGGGGGGGGAGAGACCACCTCTTTGAATTTCGATAAGGGTTTGTGTGACTTACCAGGGCAAAGACTGAAAAGATTAAAGTGTACATGTAGGTCGGCATGACAACTAGCCTACAGTTATAGGAAAATTTAATATAGCATTTATATAGATTTTGTGTGAAGTAAAACTGTACTTAACTCATGGGGCCCAGCAGTGCAGAGTTATCCTTCTAAATTAAATCCTTCCCTCTTTTCACTGTGCAGACAACCGAAGTGTTTTACCTGGGGTTCTGTATGTCTGCTTTCCTCAGTGTGTGTGGTTGGTACCCATTTCTCCCTGGTCCAGCTTCATTCAAACGACCTCAGTATCACATAGGACAGTGAGCTGAGAGTCGAGGTAGCTATGGTATGATATGTGACTGCTCTTTATTGTACTGGGATGTAATAATATCCTATGTTAGTCCATGAGAGTTGGCTGGTATAACACACGCACGTGGTAGGGCAGTGTGTCGCTGTGTCATTGGATCTGGCTGATCACTCTTCATTATGAGCACCATTCAACACAGCTAACCTCTATCAGGTTGAATGTGTGTGTGTGTGTGTGTGTGTGTGTGTGTGTGTGTGTGTGTGTGTGTTTATGGTTGATTGTCTCAGAGGTGAATGAAACTCCCCTCTGCAGAGTGTGTGTTTGTGGTTAGAGTGAACTGTTTTTTCTCAAAAGGGAGAGTGATTCTACAGAGTGTGTGTGTTGTGTGTGTGTGTGTGTTTATGGTTGATTGTCTCAGAGGTGAATGAAACTCCCCTCTGTGGAGTGTGTGTTTGTGGTTAGAGTGAACTGTTTTCTCAAAAGGGAGAGTGACTCTACAGAGTGTGTGTGTGTGTGTGTGTGTGTGTGTGTGTGTGTCGGTTGTTGTATTAGAGGTGACTGTGCGCTAGAATCATAACCACTTTAGACTTAAGCCCCATTCTACTGTCCAGTCACGTCCAGGACTCTGTGACTATGTCATGCCTTAATACACTCCGTGTGTGTGTGTGTGTGTGTGTGTGTGTGTGTGTGTGTGTGAGAGAGAGAGAGAGAGAGAGTGTGTGAGAGAGAGAGTGTGTGTGTGTGTGTGTGTGTGTGTGTGTGTGTGTGTGTGTGTGTGTGTGTGTGGAACAGCCCCGCCCCTATCAGAGGCCGCTATGCAGCCTCATTACAGTCAAAGGGCAAACGGCGGTCGTCATAATGAAACACACAGAGAGCACTATGGATCAGTACACTCGTATCTCTCTCTCTTCTCCCCCCTCCCAAAAACAGACATTTCTAATTTTAGAACAAAACAACAGTTCAACTGCCACAAGGACTAAATCAACTAGCTATGCTTCGTCGATTCCAGGATAGAAGAATCCAGGATAACTGGCCATCACCTAGATACATTATTTATCGGTTAAATTACATATCCTTGTACCGCCAGCGCACTGCGAGGTCCTACACGAGATATGTGTCTCCTTGAGTCCTTCATCATGGAATCTGACACTACGCCCCCCAAAAAAATGGTGGACGGTTGAGGGCAAACTAAGCTGGAAAGGAGTGGGACTAAACATGGTGTCTTTGTCTGAGCTCCCTCCCTCCCAGAGGCCCCGAAGCTAAGTACGCCTGCCAACAGAACGGATAAAAAAAAGGGAATCGGGACTGATCACTCTGCTCTGTGTGCTGCTGCTGCTAACACAACCGTCCTATAAATACAATGTACCGCTCTTATCTTCTCATCCCTGTTTCCTCTACAGAGTCCCTCTGTCCTTCTATCACTCTGTCACTCTATCTATGGGATCCCTCCATCCGTTTGTTGTAACCGTAGAAACCTCTTAACTACCCATAGTATCCATCTCCATCCCTCTCTATCCCTCTATCCCTCTCTATACCTCTGTTCCCCAACCCCTCTATATCCCTCCATCCCTCTCTGTCCCTCCACCCATCTCTATCCCTCTATCCCTTCATCCCTCTATCCCTCTACGGGTTCCCTATACACCCCCCCCTCCACATATACATATTCCATCCATTTTACATTTGCCCTAGAAACCCTCTTACTACCCACAGCATCCCTCCATCCCTCTCTATCCCTCCATCCCTCTAGCCATCCCACACTGACAGCTCCGTTCAGGGGATGGGTGAACGCCCTGCCCCCTCTCCACTCATGTCATCCCTTGGTAAACTATTGCTGGACCAGATGAATGGATAAAAAGATAGGTCCATGGATGGATGGATGGATGGAGAGAACGTGGTAGAGAAACCGACAGAATGATAGACTGATGACTTGAGGCCTTGATGGTGGGGTTGTACCGGTTGTAACTCTTTGGGATGGGAGGAGTTACATGTTGTATTTACCAGCATTTCATGGCATCTTTTGTAGTGTTTTGTAGACTTCCTACTGGAAGGGTTGTGCTGTGTTCGGGATAAAAAAACTACGAAACGGAAAAATAAAAAGAGCTGAGCCAAGGTGGATGCCTTTGTAATATTTTCGAACCCCATGTTTTATTCATAGGAAGTCCTTGCTATCTTGCGGCAGAGTCAAGAAAAGCCTCCGACTGATAGTCAGGACTAAAGGCGTGAGGTCAGCCCCTGTGCACTGGCCCCTGCAATGGGGCTGACTGGACAGAGTTGTAGCACACTGCGACTCCGTCTCCATGCTCCGCGGCGTCCCTCCTCCCACGGCCCAGGAGATCAATAGATTATTGTTATGAGGACCATCATAAGCTTGGTGGAGCTCCGTGGTCGATGTGGGAAGCACAGGCATGTGATTAAAGGGTGTAAATCCATATTGGCGTATGCTTTCCAATTCATTTTCTTTTTCTTTTTTTTCTTTCTTTTTTTTTGTACGGCGGAAGGGACCGCACAGTATTAGTTACGTGTGTGGTTTTGAATTTTGGTGTCAACAGGGTTGTTGTGCTGAGCTGGCATTCCTCCAGTTCTGTGTAGGAGGAGCTGAGGATGGATCCGGGATCTGGGGGACCCAGTCTGCCAGTGTAGCTGTTGTTCTGGTAGAGGGCTGGGATGTCTGTTAGTGTAGCTGTGGTTCTGGGTAGAGGGCGGGGATGTCTGTTAGTGTGGCTGTGGTTCTGGTAGAGGGCTGGGATGTCTGTTATTGTGGCTGTGGTTTTGGGTAGAGGGCTGGGATGTCTGTTAGCGTGGCTGTGGTTTTGGGTAGAGGGCTGGGATGTCTGTTAGTGTGGCTGTGGTTCTGGGAGAGGATGGGGATATCTGCTAGTGTGGCTGTGGTTCTGGTAGAGGGCTGGGATGTCTGTTAGTGTGGCTGTGGTTCTGGTAGAGGGCTGGGATGTCTGTTAGTGTGGCTGTGGTTCTGGTAGAGGGCTGGGATGTCTCTTAGTGTGGCTGTGCTTCTGGTAGAGGGCTGGGATATCTCTTAGTGTGGCTGGGGTTCTGGTAGAGGGCTGGGATGTCTGTTAGTGTGGCTGTGGCTGTGGCTGTGGTTCCTGCAGTAGCAGCAGCGATCCCTCCAATCCCATTCCGTAGCGGGTGGCCCGAGGATCACTATCGCTGGCAGCGTGTCCCTGGAGCATTTCACTCATGAGTAAATATTGATTGATCTGCTTGTAGAGGAAGCCCCGGTGTTGGGTAAATAGTGGTCTGCTCCGTGCCAACATACGTACGCTTGGCTGTGGAGGGTAGAGTGGGAAAACACTCCTCTTAGTGAAAGCTGAGAGGACCGTGCAGTCCTGCCTGCCGGGTAAAAAGCCTTTCCGTGTCTGTCAGAGTGAACTAGGTCCCTGTCTTCATTCTGCACCCCTACCCCTCACCCGCCCCCCGCCCCCCGCCCCCCTCCCCCCGTCCCACCACTATCTACTACCCCAACATCCAATCCTTCTCCATTAAGGAGACGACCGAATGTTAAGGTTATGCAACATTTTGCAATCAGCACTTGTAACGTCATTGACTAATTAATTTGTCACTCGATGGTGGATGTGACCTCGCCCACGAGTAGGTCACAACTCTCTATCATCCTCCTTCCTATATTAGGATTCATGATTATATGCTGTGTACCCTTCTCCTATCCTCCTCCTCTTCCTCCGGTGTTATTTTCTCCTCTTACAATCCGCCTCTTCTTGCTCACTCTTTTTTCCTCTCCTCCTCTTCCTCCTCCTCCTTCTGTCTCATTTTCTCCTCTTTCTCCTCTCACCCATCCCCCTCTTAGTTCACTCTTTTTCCTTCTCTTCCTCCTCCTCATCCTCCTTTCTACTCTTGTCTCCTCTCACCATTCCCCACTTCTTCTTGTTCACTCTTTTTTCCTCCTCTTCCTCCTCCTCCTCCTCTTCCTCATGTCTCCTTTTCTACTCTTTTCTCCTCTTACCATCCCCCTCTTCTTCTCGTTCTCTTTTTTCCCCCCGCTCTCCTCCTTCCTCCCTGAGCCCGGAGGCACAGGGGTTAGTCACCGATAAAGCTCATAATGTCACTTATCACGGCTGATTAGAGCTTGGGGGATCAAGTGGGTTGGGGGTTGGGTGTCTGAGGTGTTTGAGGAAGACTACAAATCCCAATGTCACGTTACAGCGCAATCCACACAACACTAGTTCATTTAGCGACTTTAATTAGAGATCTACTGTATACTAAAACATGATTAGATATTTTGAGAGAACTCTCAGGTAGTGTTAGATAAGATATCACCATACAAATTTTTCTTTTCCTATTAATAGCATTGGGTATGTACAACAGCAGTCTGATAAATTTTTAAACATATTTTTAAGTGTAATAGCTTGGCACATTATATATCTGTCTGAAGCAGCTATGAAAACAGTGGATTGTTTCTGAATTTGTCTCCATAGCTGGGAGTCCATCTAGATGTCACGGCTCTAATTAGAGTTTCCCCTCTTTTTCGAATAGCAACAAAATGCTACATACATGACCACCATGTCCTCCACGTGCATCATGTATGTAACCGATATGCCAGGGCCGCATAGTGTTTGACACGTGGCGTGCATGATGGATGTTAATGGTAGCAGGACTTTGGGGCAGCCCACTCAGAGGCTCGTCCCCCTGGGGGCTAAGGAGTCACTCGTCCCTGGAAGTCACAGAGCCTGGTGCTCTGTCATTAGACTAGTCTACCATAGGGGGCTGTGGAGCATTGGAGCCTCTTCTGAGTGTGAGTGTGAGTGTGAGTGTGAGTGTGAGTGTGAGTGTGAGTGTGAGTGTGAGTGTGAGTGTGAGTGTGAGTGTGAGTGTGAGTGTGGGAGGAGGACGGGGGGGAGGACGGGGACAGGGGGGGGGTTGTGTGTGTGTGTGTGTGTGTGTGTGTGTGTGTGTGTGTGTGTGTGTGTGTGTGTGTGTGTGTGTGTGAGAGTGTCCCTCCCTCTCTCTCTGTGCTTTTCCCCTCCCTAATGCATCAAAGGCCTACGGGCTGTAGCATGGTCAGGCCATGCACTCCTCTGTAAAGGGCACAAAGAGGATGAACAAACCCTAATTGAGCCGAGATGCACCCTTCATTACACTCTGCCCAAATACGGCCCCCCAGCGCCTGCTCCGTTTCTGCTCTCTCTGCCCTACACTCCTATACCTCCTAACCTCAGCCTCCATACTTATATCATACATACCCTACATCCACTCAGCAAGTTAGCCGTCCATCCTCTCTCAGTCTCCGCCCCCAAAACGCACCTGACTCTGCTCTCTCCCCTGGGCCGGGCAGATAGCAGCTAGCAGACGGACAGCGGCACTCGAGACGGACCGCTTGAATGTCGTTCCCCTGCTCACTCATGCGGGAAAGGATCTGTCGGCATGTTTAACAGGGCGTCTGTCTGCCTCTGTTTGGCGGTGCGGGATCTGATGTGCTCTGAGGATCTGATGCGGCGGGGACGGCCGGCGCTCTCAGATTGAGACTGCGTCTTGTCCCCCTTCCTCCCCAGTGCTGTCGCTGCCAATGACAGCTCAGTGCCAATTTCAACCCGTTCGGCTGGATCATCGAAGCAAGATGGATATGCCATCGCCTTTAGTAATTAGGAACTAGACATAAAAAAATTACACAATGCGTTTCGCAATAGGCGACAGCTGCGTATGAGCCAGACAACTAAACCCTTACCAACAGCGCAGACTAGCGTTTCACAACCTTTTCCAACCCACATCGTATTTGTTTTGTGGCACACCCCAGATCTGAAAACTGAATCAAACCGAACACGGATCATTTTGTTTGCTTTTCCCACATGTGACTTGTCCCGATGGCCCACCGGTCGGGAAATGCTGCCGTAGACTGTGGCTTGGATCTCTATACAATATCCCAAACTCTTAGAGGTGTCTTTGTGTGTTTTTCTTCAGCGCCGTGGTGAAGTGGGCCAGCGGTCTCTCCTCCGTCGCTGACCATGTTCAGGAAGAAGAAGAAGAAGAGGCCAGAGATCTCCACGCCCCGGAACTTTGAGCACCGGGTGCACACGTCGTTCGACGCCAAGCGGGGCTGCTTCGTGGGCCTGCCCACCCAGTGGCACAGTCTGATCGAAAACCTGAAACGGCCCAGGCCCATGGTGGATCCCTCCAGGATCACCGAGGTGGAGCTACGGCCTAAGAAGGTACCAGAAACCACGCTGTTGTTATCCATAGTTTTTGTTTTACATTTTTCTGACCCTTCCTTGAACTCTTATCCTTTTACTGTCTCAAGAAAGGGGATGTCAAGCTTTCAAACTGGGATTTGACCTTTAGGATAGTTTTTAATTCGGGTTTTGTGGACTTCACGGTTCTAGATGGCTCTAGAAGCCTGCTGTGATAGTGCCTCAGGAAAAACAAAAGCAGCTGTCTGTTATATGAGTGGCCCAGTGAAGGTTCTAGAAGCTTGCCGTGATTCTGTTGGTATGGAAGGCATGGACTCTGCTCTGTCATGCTAGAGGGGGCGTGGCTAATGACCCAGTGAATCCTGGGAGGATCCAGAGATTTATAACCACGGCGTTTGGTGATTAATAAGAGGCCGTGCTGCCGCTCCACTGATGCCAGCTTGGCGGATAGAAAGTGCAGGTCCAGCAGAGCGGGGGGAAATGGCAGTGAGCGATAGAGCTTGCAAGTCTCACAATTTCCACGCTTCAAAGAATGCTCTGTCTATGCCATTTATGGCCCTCTGAAAGAAGAAGAAGAAGAAGCAGCAAAAAATAAATAAATAAATAAATAACATAACACTAACATTTTCATTACTGCCGGATATATGAGAGCGTTGCGTTTTTCAAATCCACTTGTCAGCTTTAGGAAGTGAGATTTATGCTTTTTAACAGCGGCATCATCAGAATGAGACGAGCTACGCACAGGGGCAGTGGTGAAGAGAGAGTTGTGTTAATAACAGGAGCAGTGTTGAAGAGAGTCGTGTTAATAACAGGGACAGTAGTGAAGAGAGTCGTGTTAATAACAGGGGCAGTGTTGAAGTTACAGTCGTGTTAATAACAGGGGCAGTGTTGAAGAGAGTCGTGTTAATAACAGGGGCAGTAGTGAAGAGAGTCGTGTTAATAACAGGGGCAGTGTTGAAGAGAGTTGTGTTAATAACAGGGGCAGTGTTGAAGTTACAGTCGTGTTAGTAACAAGGGCAGTGTTGAAGTTACAGTCGTGTTAATAACAGCGGCAGTGTTGAAGAGAGTCGTGTTAATAACAGGGGCAGTAGTGAAGTGAGAGTCGTGTTAATAACAGGGGCAGTAGTGAAGTGAGAACAGTGTTAATAACAGGGGCAGTGTTGAAGTGAGAATCGTGTTAATAACAGGGGCAGTGTTGAAGAGAGAGTCGTGTTAATAACAGGGGCAGTGTTGAAGAGAGTCGTGTTAATAACAGGGGCAGTGTTGAAGAGAGAGTCGTGTTAATAACAGGAGCAGTGTTGAAGAGAGTCGTGTTAATAACAGGGGCAGTGTTGAAGTTACAGTCGTGTTAATAACAGGGGCAGTGTTGAAGAGAGTCGTGTTAATAACAGGGGCAGTGTTGAAGTTACAGTCGTGTTAATAACAGGGGCAGTGTTGAAGAGAGTCGTGTTAATAACAGGGGCAGTGTTGAAGAGAGTAGTGTTAATAACAAGTAGTGAAGTCGTGTTAATAACAGGGGCAGTGTTGAAGAGAGAGTCGTGTTAATAACAGGGGCAGTGTTGAAGAGAGAGTCGTGTTAATAACAGGGGCAGTAGTGAAGAGAGTCGTGTTAATAACAGGGGCAGTAGTTAGTCAAAGATAAAGCTCATACACATGCACACACACACACACATAACAGGGGCCATGCCTTCCTTTGTCTCTCTGTCTCTATGATTCCTCCCCCTCTCTTCAGTCTAAGTCCATGCATTTGCTATAACATGCAGCCAGCACATTTAATTTGTCTTCTATGTTTAGACTGCATTTGACTGTGTGTGTGTGTGTGTGTGTGTGTGTGTGTGTGTGTGTGTGTGTGTGTGTGTGTGTGTGTGTGTGTGTGTGTGTGTGTGTGTGTGTGTGTGTGTGTCGCGCGCGTGCCAACTCTATGATTCCTTTCATAAGTCCATGCGTGTGTGTGTGTGTGTGTGCGCGTGAGCTGATACTGTGTGTGTGTGTGTGTGTGTGTGTGTGTGTGTGTGTGTGCGTGCGTATGTATGTATGTGTGTGTGTGTGTGTGTGCGTGCGTGCGTGCGTGCGTGCGTGCGTGCGTGCGTGCGTGCGTGCGTGCGTGCGTGCGTGCGTGCGTGCGTGCGTGTGTGCGTGCCTCTGCTTGTTTGTTGCAGACCATCGTGCGCGGGACGATGGTGGGCCATGGAGACTACATCTCGGCCATGATCAACGACATGAGCCGCCTGTCGGTGACCAGCTCCAACTCTCTGCGGCGCTGCAGCCCCTCGGCCCGGAAGAGGGCCCAGTCGCTGGGCAGGCTCGGGGAGGAGAGAGAGGGGGACCCTTACCAGTACGAGGAGCTGGTGCTGGGGGACGAGGGGGAGGCAGGCGACGACCCGTGGGGGGACAGGGCTCGGCAGATCCAGAGCGAGACCAACACGCCTTATATGGGCATGAAGAAAAGCGTCACTCTGCAGCCCAACGGGCTCCTCCCCCGAGCCAAGTCCACGTACGAGGTGAGCGTCAGCTGCCTGGACGGACCCCAGCACCCGCTCCAGCCCCCGCCCCAGCCTCCGAGGCCTCCCCCTGGGTACCTGAGCTCGGAGGTGGGGGGTCCCATGGAGAGGGTGGTGTGGAGGAGAGATTTCCAGCTGGCCAGAGGAGGCGGGCCTCCAGGCTCCCAGCGGCCTATCGCCTGCTTCTACAGCCCGGCCATGGCCGCCCAGCAGGGTCACTATGGCGACGCGGGGGTCCACGTCCCCGACTACCGGCTCTACGGCCACGCCCACAACAGCCCCGGTCGGCCATACTCCTCCTATGACCTCAAGGTGCGACCCCCGTCTTGTTTCGTCACGTCACCCCACACACTGTGCCCGTAACGTTCAGCCAGTCCTCGCCGTTTCAGCAAAAAATAAAAAGAAAGGGTTTACAGGCCGTCTCCCCATATAGCGATACAGTGTTATGTAACGTGACAGTAGGCTGACAGGCCGAGAGCCTCTCAGCAGTCTTACCTCGGCATTCACTCCACAGACAAAGCGCTCAGCCGATGTGTTTTTGGAGAGGTTGTGTTTGGCCAGCTGTCAAGACGAGAGTCGGGTTGCCATAGTAACCTCTCAGCCAAAAGAATGGGGGTGGGGGGGTGTCAGGTGAGGAAGGAGGTTGAGAGAGAGAGAGAGAGAGAGAGAGAGAGAGAGAGAGAGGCAGATGTACATGGTATTATACTGTAGGCCAGGACCCTGGGCAAACTGCCAATCCTAATATCTAAACTGTTCTCTGCTTGGTTCCTCTCTCTCTCTCTCGCTCTCTCTATCCCTCTATCATCTTTCTATCCTTCTTCCTCTCCCTCCCTTTTTCCTCCCACCCTCTTGCTCTCTTTCTCTATGTGTGTCCTCTCTCTTTCCCTCTTTCTCTTTCTCCCTCGCTCTCTGTCTTTCTCTCTTTCTCTCTCCTTATCTCCTGTCTCTCTCTTGCTCTCTCTCTCTCTTTCCCTCTCTCGCTCTCCCTCTCCCTCTCTCTCTCTCTCTTTATCTCTGTGTGTGGTGCAGGCTGAGTCGGCGGTGCGGTATCACTCCGGCCTGCTGCCCACAGGCTCCAGCAGCCCCATGGTGGGCGGCGTGCGGCCCCACAGGGCGGTGCGTTCCTCGGCCAGCTACACCCTGGGCCTGTCCCCCAACATGGGCCTGAGGGCCAGCGGACCCGAGGCCTTCCTCCGCCACTCCGGATGCCCCAACGCCCCCTTCCCCCTACAGGACAGCCCCTCCCAGCCCCGACCCTCGCCCACGGGGTCCTTAGCCACCAGCCCGCCCGGCACCTGCTCCCCGGCCTTCAGGCCCTCGCTGCACCCGTCCCCGCGGCCGCCCCCAGACCCACCCAAAGTCAGCCACGAGCAGTTCAAGGCGGCGCTGCAGATGGTAGTGGACAAGGGCGACCCGCGCTCCTACCTGGAGAACTTTGTGAAGATCGGCGAGGGCTCCACGGGCGTGGTGTGCATCGCCCGGGAGAAGCACAGCGGCCGGCAGGTGGCTGTGAAGATGATGGACCTGCGGAGACAGCAGAGGAGAGAGCTGCTCTTCAACGAGGTACGGAGACGAGGATCTCACGGCGCTTACCGCCAGGCAGCATAGGGCAGGTGTTTCATGTGTCAGCAGGGCTCTTCATATTTGGGTTTGCTAAATGCTAATCTTTTGTGTGTGCTTGGTGATCGTGAAAGATGGCCAGCACAGAAGCAATGGCGTCGATGTTTTACATATCAGCGTTCTATATATAGGCTATATTTGCTGCCTCGTGCCCAGGTCTCGCTTGAAAAATTTATTTTGAATCTCGATGTGATTCTCCTGGTTATATAAAGGTTTAATAATAGGATTTGTGTGAGATTGAGGGTATGGTGTCATGATATCGTGTTGAACCTCTAGGTGGTGATCATAAACGACTGCCGGCACAGACGGCAAAAGCCGATATTTTATGTGTTAGGGTTCTACTGTCTATAGGATTTAGGTAATGCTGAGATTATGATAGCGCGATGTTGTGTTTGTCCACTAGGTGGTGATCATGAGGGACTACCAGCACAGGAACGTGGTGCAGATGTTCAAGTCGGCCCTGGTGGAGGAGGAGCTGTGGGTCATCATGGAGTATCTTCAGGGAGGGGCTCTCACCAACATCGTCTCGGAGACCAGGTAGGGGCGGCATCTCATTGCATTACATCATAGTCATTTAGTAGATGCAGTTTATCCAAAGTGATTTCCAGTGAAGTTTCAGGGGCAGTCTCCCTGGAGTAATTTAGGGTTGAGTGCCTTGCTCAAGGAAAACTAGTGGTGGTGTTCCCAGGTGGGCTTGACCTCGTGACCTTTAGGGAGCTGTTCTACACACTAGGCCACCACTATCCACTATATCCCGTCGGTTCCAGGTGCAAAGATTTACCGACACTAACCACAATAAACGGGGAGGCAGAAAATAGTGACACAGCAGAAAGCGGTCGTCATTTTATTTGTAGGGTTCGTCTTGATAATCAGATTAGCCACAAGGGGGTGCTATCGCACTGACAGACAGGTCTGTTTTTGATGACTGGTTTAAGAGATTCGTTGATTTTGTACAGAATGACAGCTTTCCCATGCAGTGAAACCATTATATATATAGAGTGAAAATAATAAAAGTCTCTCAAACGTGCTGGTTTGAGGACACAAGTATCGCAGGCTCCAAATGTAGAGACACAGTCTGCCCAAAGGTCAGGATATCAGACATTCAATCACATAATCAGGTTTGTGCATTCTGAAACGGCAGATTGTAGGCCCAAATTGGACTAAATTGGATTTGGCTATGTTGGCACACCATGTTGAATGCTGCGGTTCATGCACAATGCTAGGAGAGGACAAGCAGAAGATGGCTGTCATGAGAGGATGTTTAGCTGACTGTGTCTTTCAGACACTAGCCACGGCAATGGCTCCCTGAATCAGCACACAATGACTCTTTGAAGAGTTTAAAGTGCAGTCAGCTGTCAGTCTCTCACAGCCTAAACACTTCCCCAGAGCTGAGAGAGTTCTCAAATGGGACTACGAAGCTGCGACCTACGTACTCCCTTTCAGATCAAACGGCAGTCCCAAATCATGCCTGAATCACACGTGAGGAAGATGTTGGCGTTAGACGCAGAGTGTTGGCATGGAGGTTTTACACGGACATGGCGTGTGTTTGTGTCCTGCAGGTTAAGCGAGGAGCAGATTGCCACGGTGTGTGAGGCGGTGCTACAGGCGCTGGCGTACCTCCACTCTCAGGGCGTCATCCACAGAGACATCAAGAGTGACTCTATACTGCTCACTCTGGACGGGAGGGTAAGCAGAACACACCCTGCACTGCGCGCACTACTCCCTCGCACCGTGAAACGGGCCTGTTTCTGTTTGTTTTATTTATTTATATGTAAACAAAACATTTCTGAGATTAAAGTATTGCTTTCCCGGTGTTGTTTCCGCCTCCCCCAGATCAAGCTGTCAGACTTTGGCTTCTGTGCTCAGATTAGTAAGGACATCCCTAAAAGGAAGTCGCTGGTCGGGACACCCTATTGGATGGCTCCTGAGGTCATCTCTAAATCACCCTATGGCACAGAGGTAGAAGGGACCGTCAGTCTCCTTTTAATTTGTCAGATTTGTTCATTTAAATTTCATATTTCTAGATTGGTTTTTGTCTATTGGGCTATTAAAGCCTTTTCTTTCTTTCTTTCTTTTTTTCTTTCTTTCTTTCTTTCTTTCTTTCTTTCTTTCTTTCTTTCTCTCTCTTTCTTTCTTTCTTTCTTTCTTTCTTTTTTCTTTCTTTCTCTCTCTCTCTCTCTCTCTCTTTGTTTATTTGTTTCTTTCTTTCTCTCTCTCTCTCTCTCTCTCTCTCTTTGTTTCTTTCTTTCTTTCTTTCTTTCTTTATGTCAGGTGGATGTGTGGTCTTTGGGCATCATGGTAGTGGAGATGGTGGACGGTGAACCCCCCTACTTCAGTGAGACGCCTGTTGCTGCCATGAAGAGACTGAGAGACGAATCAGCTCCCACCGTCCGAAACACCAGCCAGGTAAGGGACAATGCTAACGGCCAGGAAAACACCAGCCAGGTAAGGGACAATGCTAACGGCCAGGAAAACACCAGCCAGGTAAGGGACAATGCTAACGGCCAGGAAAACACCAGCCAGGTAAGGGACAATGCTAACGTCCAGGAAAACACCAGCCAGGTGAGGGACAATGCTAACGTCCAGGAAAATATTGTCTTTTCGAATTTTCTATTCAGGCAACAGGAAAAAAAAACATTTTAATAAATGATACAAATTTAACATAAAAAATGTATGCAGTGCTGTCTTAAAAGTAATAATTTATTTTTGTGTGTGTGCGTTTCTGTATGGTATTTTTGCACGTCTTTTGTGTGTGTCTGTGTGTGTGTGTGTGTGTGTGTGTGTGTGTGTGTGTATTCATGCAGATCTCTGCGGTGCTGAGGGACTTCCTGGATCGGATGCTGACCCGGGAGCCTATGGATCGGGCCAGTGCCACAGACCTGTTAGAACACCCCTTCCTGTTACACAGCGGCTCCACACAGTGTCTGGTGCCCCTAGTGGAGCAGTACCGCAAGCGCATGTCCCGTTGCTGACCCCTGACCCTGCCGTAACACACACTCACACGAACAATCCTCCTCCAGGCAGCCTGGCCAATGGAACGAGCAGCTCCAGAGAGCAGAGCCAATCAGCATGTTGCTGCAAGTCAGCTACCGATGTGCCAGCAGGTTAGGTTGAGAGAGAGCCTAGCGTCTGGCCGTGGCAGAGAATCTCAAAGGAGGGGTCTTGTGAAAGGCTGCATGCAGGAACAAAAACAGAACTGTCTCAGGCTCAATAGACATTTAATAAAAGCCTGTAGGGGAGACGTCACTGCTATTGAATATAAAGATGGACATGGTAGCTTCTGCTCTGAGCAGCTGGTCTGACATGGTGTTACCTCTGTGGACTATATACACTGGCTGGTCGTGGTTCATGGCCTGAGCTTGCCTGCCAGTTCCCAGGGTAGAAACACTTCCTGTGGGCAGCTTGTTGAAGACCAGCCCCTCTCGGCACCACAACGAATGACTGGATGGAAACTCTGCTGCTGCTAACAGAACCGTACTGACACAAATTCCTTTTTGATATTTATTTGCTGTTGTTTTTGTTTATATGCGAGAGTTCTTCTCCTCACGGTAACTGTTTGTGAATCATTTGTATAATGTGAAGTTGTAAAATAGGGATCGATTTTGGAGCACAGACTCGAAACGTAGCAAAACAACTTACAGACAATGTAAATAGAAATATCGTATATTACTATCAGGACTTTATCTTATATTTCTGGGCCCATTATACCATGTTAGTTCACATATCTATATAACTAGTTTTTTGGGTGTGTGTGTGTGAACGGAAGTGTCTGCTTGTGGGCATGGGGTGTACGAGATGTCAATATTTGCTTCCACCTGAGCGTTGTTACTTGAGCGTCCAGGACGTGTTTGTTACTAGGAAGATGAGAGTGTGCGTGTGAATGTATGTGCATTGGTTTGCATAGAGAAAGTGCACCGACTTGCCATGTGATCAAACCCCCCCCCCACACACACACACAGACACACACCCTCTCTTCCTCCTCATCATCCCCCTCTTCATCCCTGTCCCATTTAAAGGACACACTGCACATGTTTCTCTCATTGACACAGTGAACAGCACATTGGTGATCTGCTCTTTGAAAATCTACGTGACTCGTTCACACGGAAAAGATTAATTATGCATTACGTGTACATTTTGTATAAATCAATAAATAATGCTAATGGGATCTCTGATAAAATACAAGTTAAAAGGTGTGAATTTAATTGCTAACTCTCTCTTTCAAATAATATTCTTTCCATCGCGCATGTGCACGTACACACATACAGCCTGTTTTTCTGTCAATCTCTCTCTCTCTCCTCGCTCTCTCTCTCTCAATCTCTTTCTTACATACACACACACACACACACACAGATACACATTTGTAATTAAAAGTGAAACAAATTGGACAAACAAAAAAAAGGACAAGTTGTTCTTGTTTCAAAATATTTAATGATGAAGTTTTTTTTATCAAAACAAAGCTGAAGCAACCTAGCTTACAGCAAAATACAAATGGCACAGCAAAACACGGAGCCCATTATGCAAGTGTCAATCAAATATTTAAATATGCATTGTGTCAACGGTATGTAAAGTGCTTATCCATAGCTCACAAAACTGGTATTAAATATGTACAAAAAAGGCAAAGGTTGTCAAAATACATGAGTCACAGCAAGTAGAACACAGTAGAAGGTTAAAAACATATTCCCAGTTTTTATCAATGAACAGAATATATCAGCCTATTTTGTTTTATTGTATATTCATTAATCATGAAACCATGTAACATTTCAGAGCCTGAGTACCTTGCCCCAGTGGGCTTCCTCTACGTATTGTCTCTTTACTGCAGAGTAGCCTGAGAGGCGGTGCTGCTGCTGCTGTCAAACTCACACCTCACCCCACTGATGCTGTCCACGCTGGGCTGGCTGTGCACCCTCGGGTGGGCCTGGGAGAACGGGAACGTCTCCGACCGAGCTATCTTGCCCCGGGTGCCGGTCCGGTCCGAGGAGCCCAAGGAGTGGCAGTCCATGACCGTCCGGAGGAACTCTGGAGCGGTGAACCTCCTCAGGAGTCGGCTGCCGAGGCCGGAGAATCCAGGGGGCCACGCGGTGCCCACCTGGTCCCTGGAGGGGTTCTTGGTGCCGGGTCGGCCCAGCGGGGGGAGGCTACCTCTCTTCTCTCTCCTCACAGACAGAACCGGCTCGGAGGTCTCCTCTCGGCACCTCCCACCCTCCTCCTTCGCCTCCCCTGTCGCTCCCCCAGACGTCCTCCTGCTGTTGCCCAGGGGTTTGGGCGCGCTGGTGGTTTTGTTGTTGGTGCTCCCGTGGCCCATTCGGGTCATGAGGGAGTGATCGTCCTGCAGAGAGGCTCTCTTCACCCGGCTGGCGGAGAGGCCGATCTCCCTCACCTCTCCCTGGTACGACTGCTTCCTTCCACTGAGCTGCTCCAGGGTCAGGGGCCTGGATTTACTCCACGGAGGGAGGCTGTCTGCCGGCGTGGCCTGGCCGTCTGAGGGGCTGGGGTCGGACAGCTGTCTCAAAGTGGCACCACCTCTGGCCGAGCGGTTCTGCAGCTGTTTGGCAGTGAACAGGACCTGCTGTGGGGTGTCGTTCTGGTTTGGGCTGGTGAGGCGGGCCCAGAGCCCGTTACTGTCTCCCGTCTTCAGCCTGTGGATCAGGCTCGGCAGCTCCTCCATGCTGCTGGGGCTAGGCCGGGAAAACCGCTCCAGAACCGCCTTGGACAGCTTGTTAGGCTGGCGCCGCTCCTTTTCCCCCTCCTTTCCCCAGGCCTCCCCATCCTCGGCTTCCCCTCCCCCTCCTCCTCCTCCTCCTCCTCCTCCTCCTCCTCCTCTACGGCTGCCACCGGTCAGCACTTGGACACACTCGCTGTGGTCAAAGAAGCGGGCCACTTGTAAAGCAGAGTGTCCGGAGTGGTTGACCCGGTCCAGTCGCAGACCCAGCCTCTTAAAAGCCCGGACCAGGAAGTCCAGAACCTGGCTGTGGCCCGAATAGGCGCTGTACATCAGAGGGCTGTTCCCCCACAGGTCGCACACGTCCGGGTCGGCGTTGCACTGGACCAGCAGCTTGACCACCTCCAGGTGTCCCTGCTCGCAGGCCAGGCTGAGCGCGGTGCGGCCCGTTTGGTCCTGGGCGTTCACGTCCGCTCCTTTCTCCAGCAGCAACTGGCTGAACCGGGCGCGGGCCGCCGCCTCGGGCAGGCTCACGGCGAACATCAGCAGGGTGCGGCTGTTCTCCGTCTTGGAGTTGACGATGCGTCCGTCCAAGGCGTCGAGGACGAAGCGTGCCAGGTGAACTTTGCCCCCGTTCATGGCTTCCAGGAAGGTCTTTGTGCCCGAGCCCTGTCGCAGGTCCTTGGGCCGCATCATGCTGGACCTCCGACTTCTGCTGCCGAGCCGGGGGCTAGGGGGGACAAAGGCAGAGAGAGGCAGCCTGGAGGCTCGGGAGAGAGAGAGAGAGAGAGAGATAGACAGATGGGCGAGCGGCGAAGAGGCGCTGTGTTGACAGGGCTTGTAACCGCTCTGCCAGCTCAGAGTGAAGGAGTACTTGAGAGCGCGACACTACTTCAGAGTGAGCCTGGGAGAGGAGGAGCGCTGCATTTTATACCTCGCTTTCCCTCATGCCCTCCGGGGGTTGCCAAGGAAACAGCTATCAGAGAGAGCGGCGGCGTCTATTCACAGGGAGGCTCCGCCTGCAGCCCATCAACGCCGCTTCAACAGAATAATTAATGGCAGAGAAAAACATGCTCCATGTGTTTCCCTGGTGCGGCTGGCTGAAGAGAAGGGGTTGGAACGCCTCACTCTGTCTCACCTTTTACCGTCCTGTATTTGAGCTATTTTAAACGGACAGAAATAGACATGGTGCCTTAGACAAAAGGCCCAAATTAACCGTGGACAGTGTTGTAACTCCGTAATGGTTTGGTCCCCTAAAAAAAGTGCCTGTTTTGTTGTTGAACCTCAGTTAAAAGGTTTCTCTGAAGATTTGCAGTCAACCGTGGGAGGGGTGAAGGCAAGCTGAGAATCTTTTGAGGGGTTTGGAAACTATTTCACCTTGAATACAATGGAGCCTTGCTGGCTCAGGGACAGGGAGTTACTTGTTGCGTGCACCAGCTAGGGTGGTGAACATGTGATGTTAACAAACAGAAAAACAAACTTAAATGAGCCTTTGTTATGAGGTCTCGCATCACAGAACCTTTCAGATGTTGATAGGGGCAAAATTGCACGCAACTGATGTGTATCTCTTGTAGTTATTCAATAAATGTTTGATACATTTTCCAATTGAACTTAACTAGATCATATTAATCACTCTATGTTAAAGCAATGTACAGGAGAAACAAAAGAGATCCCTTAAGGCAAGTCCGCAGTTCATGGCAAAGAAAAAAAAAAGTGTAATTACATCCATATTTTCCGTTATGTTTTAATCTCTTTTCTTAAGATTTGGCAGACATGAACTGTTCTACCCTTAATGGACCTATCAGATCTGGTTATTCAATGAAATGATTCTGGTCGGACAGATGCTCCTCACGGATGTCCAACGTGTTGCGTTTGGTCACGGCCGTTTCCTGTCCGGCTTTTTTCAGGACGGTATGTTCATCTGGGAGTGATTCATCCCAGAAGCAGTCACTCATCCCAACACCTTCTCACACTGCCTGTCCTCCAGATCGACACACCACGATGAGAAAAAAAAAAACAAGATTTTAAACAGATCTTTCCATGCGTAAGTCATGAACGTTATGAATAAAACATTGTTTCAAGGGTCATTCGTAGAGGGCTGCCATGTTGTTCTTTCACTTACACTAAGTTGGAGACATTGAGTCTAGTAGAGTTTATAAAACAGCATTTCATTTATTTTTGTGTTTTCATATTGTTTTTAATAAATGTATTCAGTCATGCAAGTATTCATTACATACTGGCATTTATATCACATTTCTAGGGATCATACGTTTATTTTTTAAATACAGTATCAGACTATATCCAGAATACTAAATATACATCAGTCAAAGTATGGGAAAAAGTCTCTACTCCTCTTGGAGTCTTTCAAAGGGGGATGAGGCCTCTCGACTCTCTTCAGGCCCCAGACCTTTCCATTCAAAGTGTCTGTTTCCACTCACCCGCGAGTCGTGCTCTCAATTAGATTTTTTAAATGGATCGTATTAAAGGCAGCAGGAGCCAAGCAGATCAGGTGAGAAGAACAGGACTCTCTAGCCCCTGTCCAGCTCACTATCTGGCCCTTTCTTCAGACCACCACAGCACCACCAACCTGGATTAAAGATAATGTCCAGGGCAAAATAGATTAAATATATATAATGTTAACCAGGGCGGAATAGATTAAAGATATATAATGTTAACCCTGTGTGGCACTGTAGTAAAAACGTAAAAAAAAAAACAACAAAAAAAACGTTTTCCTCTTCAAGGTCATAAAAAAATAACTACATTTCTATATTTGGAATAAACCCCTCTCAAATATATTTTAATGTAACTTCATGCCAATATATTACAGTTTTTCACAATTGGTAAAACACATTTTTTTAAACCTTGCCCCAATTTCTCAAAACTTAAAATTCAAATCCAAATATTCAAATTACATTCACATAACCCCTGACTTTTCTGGAAGAAATCATACAATTATTTCAGATCATAAACACAGCCAAGTCAAATATAACAAACGCAGAGCAGATTAGTCACTACATCAGAAGATGGAGAACACTGTGTCCAGGGCATATAGTTATTTTTTTGTAGTTAGGAAGTTTTTCTTTTTTTATTGCATATAGTAAACACATTTTGCAAAGACAAAAGTATAATAGTTATCACAACTTAGTGCAGTGAATTTACTGTATTGTACACTGTAAGTACTGCAAGTACATAATACAGTATTAAATATCTGTATATTTAGCTCTTGCAAAAAAAAACAGTAATCTCAAAGAACAAAGAAAACTAGAGTAAATGAATAGCACATTACAGTACACACAGTGTATTGTGATTCTGCCTCAGCATCACGCCCTTCACAGTTACCCGAATTTCATCAGAAATTACTGTTTTTGAACATTTGGATTTGTTTTAAGTTTTGAGAAAATGGGTGAAGGTTTGAAGAAATGTGTTTCAGCAATTGCGAAAAACTATGTTTTGTCTCATACAATCGGCTTGATCACATCATTTGAAACAAGTGTGAAGTATTTTGAGGCGTGTTTATCGATGACAACTGTGGTGAAGTTGTGTT
>JAPMUY010003946.1:202500-283219 GCA_026901105.3 Galaxias olidus
CTCTCTCTCTCTCTCTCTCTCTCTCTCTCTCTCTCTCTCTCTCTCTCTCTCTCTCTCTCTCTCTCTCTCTCTCTCTCTCTCTTCTCTCTCTCTCTCTCTCTCTCTCTCTCTCTCTCTCTCTCTCTCTCTCTCTCTCTCTGTCTCTCTCTCTCTCTCTCTCGCTCTCTCATTCTCTCTCTCGCTCTCATTCTCTCTCTCTCTCTCTCTCTCTCTCTCTCTCTCTCTCTCTCTCTCTCTCTCTCTCTCTCTCTCTCTCTCTCTCTCTCGTTCTCTTCTCTCTCTCTCTCTCTCTCTCTCTCTCTCTGTCTCTCTCTCTCTCTCTCTGTCTCTCTCTCTCTCACTCTCTCTCTCGCTCTCTCGTTCTCTTCTCTCTCTCTCTCTCTCTCTCTCTCTGTCTCTCTCTCTCTCTCTCTCTCTCTCTCTCTCTGTTCTCTCTCTCTCTCTCTCTCTCTCTCTGTCTCTCTCTCTCTCTCTCTCTCTCTCTCTCTCTCTGTCTCTCTCTCTCTCTCTCTCTCTCTCTCTCTCTCTCTCTCTCTCTCTCTCTCTCTCTCTCTCTCTCTTCTCTCTCTCTCTCTCTCTCTCTCTCTCTCTGTCTCTCTCTCTCGCTCTCTCGTTCTCTTTCTCTCTCTCTCTCTCTCCCTCTCTGTATTTCCTTCTCTGCAAATGCTCAGCTGCACAGGTTTCTTTTCACTGTGTAATCTACCGTTGCCTATCTCCTCATTCCATTCCATTGCATTTTCTCTTCATTCTGTTAAATCTTTCTCCGTCCACACATCTATTCTATTATCTCCGCCCAAACCATCTCCCCTTTGCGTTCTCCATTTCTATTCTCTCTCCTCTCTTCTCACATTCCCCCTTTTCCTTCTCTACTCATCGGCCCCGAGCCCCAATTGAAATGGGGCCCTAACCCCCTCCTTGGTTGTTGTTGGTCCCATGTTTCCATGTTTCTGGTAACTGCTGTCCAGGGCCACAGGGACCTTGAAGGCTGTTTGCCTGCCTGTACAAAAAGAAAGGCCCTTAGGGTTCTCCTTAATTAGCTCAAGGAAAATTTAATGATGCAAGGAGCGTGCACAAACACTACAGTGACAAGTACAGTGGCACGGAAGCCTTTCAAACAGTTTTTTTTTCTGTGGTAGCAAAGCACAACCTTCGATAGAAAAAAAAAAATCAACTGTTGCTTGGAATTTCAACTGAATAGCGTTTTTAAAAAAATGGCGTCCTGCTGGGGCCGCTTGGAGGAGAAAAGTGGTTGAGAGCTCTTGAACAAAACCCAGGCATGTTGCCTTTGCTTATTTTTGGGCCCGGATTTAAATAGGAGAGAGAAAAATGTGCTGAGGAAAAGAATGAAGGGAAGCCAACGTGACTATTCCAATTCTCCTTACTCCACTGAGGCTTAATTGTCCTCTTCTTCAGTGGAAACTATTCTTAGACGTTCCATTAGTATCCTTTCTTTGTCTGGTCCTAAAGTTGAGCCACAGGAGTTCTAACTACTTCAATTGGTCCCCCCTCGGTCTCACCTAAGAGTCACACTGCCAATCTTAATAATTGCGGCTTCTATTCCCTCGGGGCTATTAGTGACCTACAATGCATCTCGGGTTAGGTTTCCAGCAGAAGCCTGGAGAGGTTGCAGCACAATCACAGATAGAGTAAGTGGAAGGGCAGAATTTGGCATCCTCATGGATGTTCAAGTCGAAGCTGCAGCTCCAATGTGGTGGAAGAATCAGAGTGAACGCCAGGTCACCAAAGAGATAGCATGTGTCTTTCTGAGCCACTGAAGGCCAATATAACGTAACAGAGATGCATTCGTGTTCCTGTATGCATACATGCCTTTTCCATACTGGGAGGTAACACGTGTTCCCCCTTGACCAATGGAATGATTTGTTTAGTTTAGGCCGATATACTCGTTTCAACATTGTCAACAAATCAGAACTTACTGTCGTTTGACTGAACTGACTGTAGTAATTTCTCCGTGTACAGACTTGCTCTCTGTACTCATCAATAAAATTGTTCTTGATCATTGCCTGTTTTCATCTCTTTGTGTAAATGGTTATTCTCTGTGAAAGAGTGAAAATATCCATGACAAGAGCTAAGAACAGACACTAGAGAAACCTGTTTTATAAAGGCTCTCTCTGGTCTGGGCACCAGGATTCGTAGGATCATCTTAGGATTCGGATGTTCTGTGTTTTAGTTCTGGGTTCTGAAGTTCTGCTCTATGGTTCTGTGTTTGTGCTCCGGGTTCTGATGTTCTGCTGCAGGTTCTAAAGTTCTCCTGTGGGTTCTGTGTTTCTATTCCGGGTTCTGATTTTCTGATATCAAATGGTATGTCTAGGAGTCAGCTTGGTAAACAGGAAGCAATTCAACCAACCAGAGATGCAAAATGTATTAAAAAAAAAAGCTAAAATTAAGCAAATTGGTCCCTTCCTGAATACACAGAATGTAAATCCATGCAGTAGGTGTTGTGTGTGTGTGTGTGCATTTACGGGACGTGTATTCAGATCTTGCTGGATGACTTCCCAGTTGTGCCCACTCAGGACACTTCACCTTCTGCCCACACAGGGGCAACCCTGTGGCTTCGCTCACACAGGAAACAGGAAGCAACTTCACACTTCTTATCATTTCCTTTGCACCTTGACTTCCTACTATGCTCAGATATTCCTTCAGTTTGCATTTTCCTTTCTCACGTATTTTCTTTTAGTGAAAGTGGGATTCAACAAATGCAATATAATTTGATCTTTTTTGTATTTGCCAGGCTATTGATCTGCTCCTCTCCTAGTTTCTGTATCTAAAGACAGATATAACGAGGGTTATTCAATGCTAACCCAGGCCAATCTCAGCTAACCATTTCTAATTAAGTGCATGGGTAGGTCCAGGGAAAAAGACTGCAATCCGCTTTTACATAGCTGGACATAGCATGGCTGGCCCTGGCCCAGACTAGCACTGCTTAAGTCTGCATTAGAAACAAGTCTCTAATTTTCTAAGTCTCTAAGTCTCTAAGATTTCCTGACCCAATCAAACTTAAACAGGGGCCACCCACGGCTACCAGGGCTAACCAGGGCTAACAAGGGCATCCCAGGGCTAACCAAGGCTAACAAGGGCTAATCAGAGCTAATGAGGGCCACCCAGGGCTAAATAGGGATAACCAAGGCCTGGTAAATAGGGCCTCCCCGTCCAGCTGGAGTGAAGTCTGCCACTTCTTATGTCTCCACCCCACGCCACCACCTCTAGTGAGTCAGACCTGAGTGGCTTCACACTCTGGGGCATACAGCCTCTAGCCTCAGTTGGCCCCGTCTATTATCAGGAGTCCGTGGGGCCGTGTGCGCTGGGAGCTGGAGCTGGCCCCCACCCTCGCGGGAACAAGCTGTCTTCTCGAGAACCGCCGACAGTCTGCGGGGACTTCACCAACGTGAAATGTCAATCAATCTGGGGGAAAGAAATGAGCGTGCGACAACATGCAGAATGGGACTGAATGAGGAGGCATGAATCAGAGATGTGCTGAGAATTTGGTTCAGTGAAAAATACTATCAAATATCTGAAAATAAATGACTTTGTGTTGTATTGTTTCTTAGTATAAACGGAGATGGTTGAATAGCCATGGTTACGTGGCCATGTAAAATTAATTTTAAATTTAGTCACTATGTTCTAATACAATATTGGCCTCTTACACGTGTCTGACTCTAAGGCATGACTTATAATTCCAGGTCTTAAATGGATTCTAACAGCTGCTAACCATAAGCGGGCTTTATGAATGAGTAATACCCTTTTCAGCTGATAACTGCTAACTACTTTACTGCACGCTGGTGGCTGACTGTGTTTTGAAGGAGAACCTGTTGCAGAAAAGTCCTCCACTATAGAATACACTGCATACTGTATTTGAGGTGTCAAAGAAGTGTCCACAAATGCTGCTTCCATTCCAACCAATCAAACACCAAGTGGAGGAGAAAGTGAATGCCAGCCATCCAGTAGTTCTGCGACTACGTCTTGGTCGCTTCCCAAAAATATACTTAAAACTGAACAGGAATAGGCAGGTAACGTAACCGACAGCGTATAGTTGGCACAATCTCTGCATTTAAATTATACGAAAACGTTTGGCAAACAGGCTACCAATCTCGAGCTACCAATAGCCACTCATTAGCCTAGCCAACCACTAGCCCAGCCTACCAGAACAATGCCCTTCCAAACCACAACTCCAGTTCCAATCCCAAAAAGCAAGCCACTTAACCACGCTGATGTTTATAGCTGAGTTGAGACGAAAAGGGCCGAGTCGGTCTTGTGTAATTAGAGCCGGCTCGCTAATGGACGCGCAGGTTATCAAACCCACGCTTTGCTCTCCGTCAGCCTCTGATGCATGGCTAAGGATAGTGTTTAGAAACACATTTACAAATGGGAGACATAAGGACTTAAAACATTTTCTTAAAAAAGTCATATTTTTGTAGTTGAGGCTTTATTTAAAGTTCATAAAAAATAAATGATCAGTCTAGTAAGAGATTTATATCTATAATATTATTGATTGACCATAAGTTACTAATCATACATTTCCAACAAATAAAAATGTTAAAAAACAAAACCAAGTATCTACAGTTTGCCTACTTACATCTAAAATGTATTTACAATATTATGAGGCCTATGCTATAGTTGCAAAACAACTTTTATTTACCAAAATAAATGTAAGTTAACTAATGATGGATTTATCTGAAGTCATATGTTTATCAATTTATGACTTTGAAGAGATATTTTTTACCTAATAAGGTGATATACCCATTATTTTTATTATTGATTATTTCAGCATTTCACAGTGTAAAATATATAGTCCACAATAGCTGTTTGCTAAATAACTGGTGAATCCTGCAAAGCCTAGAGTAAAAATAGAAAAACACCATATTGAACTGCTAGATTACCACCATGCCATGTTAAACACATATCAAAGTATTAACCTGAACTGCTACATTCTAACCTCACTCAATATTTCATGTCTAGAGTAAATTTTTCAAACGGAGAAAATAACAGTCAAACGTGGAGTGAACGGAGGTTTAGAAGAAAGGAGGGATGGCAGCGGAGAGAGAGAAGAGAGGGAGGATAGGAGGAAGAGGTGAGGAGGGATGAGAAAGGAAAGAAAAAACCGAGGAGACCCATGTGTAGAGGAGGCTGAGAGCCCTCTTATCCCAGGAAGACGTCTCCATAGACGCCTCCGTTCTGTCCCTGAGCGCCATTCTGTCCTCCGCCCTGTTCCACGAGCTCCAGGAAGTGAACGCCGATGCACGAGTTCACCGTCTCTCTCAGCTGAGTCCCCATGCTCCGCATCTTCTGCTCGTACTCGCTCAGGGCTTCCTGGTTGAGCTGAGGAGGTCAGAGGTCAGGGTTCAATAGTGGGTTCGTGGTCTGTGGTTGCCTCTCTCATCTCTGTCATCCTGGTCGTGTCTCTGAGCCAACACCACACTACAGTCCATCTGGCGGTGATGTCACATCGGCCTGTGAACCTCCTGCTGTCCTCCGCTAGTTTTCTAACACACTGACTGACTTTCTGGCCGACTGACCGGATGACTTTCAGTCGACGGGAATTCTCGCTACATAGCTGAATCAATGGCTGACTGACTGAATGACTGGCTGGATAAATTATTGAAAGGCTGACTGACTGACTGACTGACTGCCTGACCGCCTGACTGACTGACTGACTGACTGACTGTCTGCCAGCCTGCCAGCCTGACTGACTGACTGACTGACTGACTGACTGACTGCCTGCCTGCCTGCCAGCCTGACTGACTTACTGACTGACTGATAGACTGACTGACTGAAGGACCGAATGCTTTAAAAAGGTAAATGATTCTCTCTAGCCTGTCTTTAGTCAACATAAACCATTGTGGTGCAGCAGGAGTAGCAGCCCTATAGTTTCCTCTCTCTCTCTGTGTGTAAAGCTACATTATTATCTACCTTAGAGTGATAATAAGTGTCTCTCTCTTTGCGTGTGTGTATGCGTGCGTGTGTGTATGTGAGAGAAAAATACATAATAAGAGTGAGAAAGAGAGAAAGACATAATGATAGAGAGAGAGAGACATAATGAGAGGTCAAGAGAGAGAGAGAGACAGAGGGTGAGAGAGAGAGAGAGAGAGACAGAGGGTGAGAGAAAGAGAGAGAGCGAGAGAGAGGATATATATATAGAGAGAGAGAGAGAGAGGGAGGGAGAGAGAGAGAGAGAGCTGATCACCTGGTGAGCTAAGGCCTTGATCTCGTCCAGTGTGACCGCCTGTCTCTTCAGCAAAGCTTCCTGCTGCGGGCTGTAGTCTGGTAACTGGGGCAACATAAGGAGAAACCCCTTACACATTAGAGAGTGCTTCTTTGTGTGTGTGTGTGTGTGTGTGTGTGTGTGTGTGCGCGCGTGTGTGTGTGGGAGTGAGTGTGTAAGAGTCTTGTCTCTTGTCTCCATTGCAATGCATGTGCTGAGAGTGGTCCCTTGAGCTGTAACCAGAGAGAAGATCCATACTGCTGGCTGGTCAACACCATGTTAAGAGCGGTCACTGTCAGTCAAACAGTGGATCGTGTTCGAAACTCTCCAAGGAACTAATCCAGCAGGAAACAGACCAGAGCAGAGAGGAAACCCATATGTTTTGCCTAATGTAAACTGCCCACAAGAGATTTACCCAATACGCATACAATACAATTTGGATATTTTGCAAATGTTTTGCTACTTAAACAATGGCAGTTCTTAACAATGTGTGTGCCTCTAGGCCCTCGATAGGTTCTGTGTTCTATGTAGGGGAGATGGGTTCTCTACTGTAAGGTACTGTGGGTTCTCTCCATGGAGAGATGGAAGGTTCTCTGTTCTAAGAGCCTGTGGGGTTTTATTAAGGCTTCAAGCCACTGTTTGACCTGGACAAAGAACAGGCCAGATTTAGCAGCAGCAGTTTCAGTGAGTCCCTTGGAGGAGATTGGCTACCATCCAGAGCAGCTTGAGGGTCTGACACTAGGACCTTCACTACCTGGAGGCCGCAGCAGGCGTACACTCAACACTGTAAGAAGTATCGTTTTAGAATTACTTTGTGTGTGTGTGTGTGTGTGTGTGTGTGTGTGTGTGTGTGTGTGTTGTGTTGGGTTGTGTGCGTGGGCAGGGATAGTGGAGGGGTTTGTGAAGATGCACCTGCCATCTATTTTGACATTTCTTTGTGTTTGTGTGTGTGTGTGTGCGTGTGTGTGTGTGTGTGTGTGTGTGTGTGCGTGCGCGCACGTGTATTTAACATGAACAACAAGGGGTTAACTGAACACCGTTCTCTACGACGTGACCATAGTTACTGTCCTGCTCGGATACCAGTGTACATGTTGTTTAGCAGCCTTGTGAATACAACGTACGGACACCCCCAGTCCATCAGGTGGGCCAGTGGGTTCTTTGCCTACCTCAGTCTCATTCGGGGCCCCCTCGTCAAGCACCTCAATACTCAAGGCTTTCTTCAATCTAGGAGGCAGTTGGGGAGGAACCGACTGGTGAATCAAACGACACTTTAAACTTTACAATAAAACCAAGAAGAAATAAAACAAGTAGATTTGGGAGAAAAAAATAAATAAATAAAATCACTCCATTATGGTGGGAGAACTTACTTAGCCTTGTCTGAACTGGAGCGTTTAGAGAGAGCTTTCTTTTTGGTCTCCTTGGTTTCGCTGGAACAGAAACAAGAGTGATGGATGCTGAGCGTGCGGAGCGGTTGTCAAGTGGTAACCAAGGCTTGGGAGAGTGTGAGCGCTCCCATCGCCGTCAGCCTGATGAGTTGACTCACCGGGCACTCAGCTATTCTCCCCGTAAAATGTCAAATACCTCATCTCACACATACACACGATCATAACCATGGAACATGCAAACATGCAGACACATAGACGCACAGTGCACACACCTTTGTAGCCAGAACACCGTGCACAAAACTACACACACACACGCACACACGCGCACTCACACGCACACGCACACACACACACACACACACACACATGTACACGGTCTGTCTCTAGCGCAGCATGGGCTTAGTCTACATTATGTTTTCACACCTCTCTAAGGTCCTCATCTCTAGGCTGTGTCTCTCCATGGCCATCTCCAACAGCTTGGCAAGTCTCTGCCAAACAGGAAACAGAAAAAAACAGGAAGTAGCAAAGTCCAGAACGAGAGAGATCACAACAGTTGGCAGCGCGAGTGACAACTTTTCTTTCAAATGTGTAGAGAACTGTTAATTAAACTGTTTGCAATGTGTGTTTGAGCCACCTAGAACACTCTGAGCAGCCAAGATCCTTTGCTTGTTTTTTAGATGTATCCTGACTGCTTTTGAAATCACTCATTATCACTTACACTATAAATTAATATGGGTATGTTTGATGTTTTGGCAAAACTCCTGCTAGTAAAATGACCAGAGAATCCCAAATGATACTCCAAATCCTACATCCTGCTCTCATTGAGCAATCATTAACTGTACCCACACAAAAACAACATAAACCCATACAAAAACTAGATGAACTGTAGTGCAAGTTGTCATAGTGTATTAATAATAGCCATTCCTAACACAACCACTGTCTCCCTGGTCAGACCACTTGTCCTCTGGATAGGACAAGCTGACTGTGGCTTCACCTGACTGCACTATCTGCTTGGGTCACCTCTCTGTGTACTGGCGTCACAACCATCTCCTCCAAAGGTCAAGCAACTAAGCATTCAGTGTTTATACTGCTACCTTAAAGCGGCCAGAATCAATAACTGGCTTCTGGCCTACTACTGCAATGTGGAAACGTTTGTGGTGGAGGTGGGCTTGTTGAAATAATCATATATTTCCATTTTCTTGCATATTATTAGTTACTACAGTGACATAATCATCTTATTCCTATTCCCAGAATGCTAGTATACTGCCGTGGTCAGTTGGTAAGGGCTTGGAAAGTACAACTATTTAGGTGAAAGTCTTCTGTGAATGTCTCATGTCTTATGGTGAATGGACACCACTCCCATCTTTGGTAAAGTTTGGCATCGAAGGGTTCATTAACAAACAAGTTACATTTCCTTTGTCAATGTTTGTGTTGGGATTAATTCTGAAAACATTCTACTACCTGATTATACATTCTAAAAAGAACCTTAAACACTCAGTCTTTCTTCCATAGGCTCACCTCAGTGGCAAAAAGCTCCTTCCTCTTCTTCAGCTGGTCAGCCTGCTCCACCCTCAGTAACCGGAGCTCCAACTGCAACCTCTCTTTCTGTTCCAGCACCTTCTCTGTCTTGGGGTTGGCTGCTCCTTCCTCAGCTCCACCCCTGGAACATCATAACAGAACCAAGCGAACCTCATCAAACGCATCACTACTCACCACCAATACAATCCTTTTTAATCTTAGCCGAGAGTTAGTTATTAGTATTTAAAAAAAGGTTATTTATGTATGTTTTTTAATGGATCAAACGTAACTGTAATTGTGACAATTGTAAATATGAATAGAATAAGGTACCCACTGGATCCTCCTTGATTGTGAGAAACTAGAACCAATCTAGCAAAGACAACTTCAGTTTTTTTTTTTTAAATATACCAAAAATAATAACATCAGGCATAGCATGTCCTTGTGAAAGGGATTTTAACTTGGCAGAACTGAAGTAAACCTGAACTTAGCTGAGCTGAGCTGAACTGAACTGCAGGTAATTTGAGGTTTGAGTAAATGTCATTGGATGAATAGCAACAGCACTGATAAAAATACAGAGTGTGTGAGTGCAGAGCTCGCATGCACTGTTCCAAAAAGAGAAGAAGTTCTCATCATGAAGGCAAAATATGTCCCATCTGTGGAAAATACTTGTAGGGCTGGTAAACTAGTAAGCACAGGGACTATTTGGCCCAGCTGGTTAATGTGAAACAAGAACAAAAAACATCTGTCATAATTTTACCCGCTTGTCTTTGTGCCTCTAGGAGAAAAACACGCCAGACGAGGAATATTCTATTTAAAACTAATTACCATGGGTCTAAATATAGCCAATGAGATTACCTGGTCTGTAAAATAACAAAAACACCATGGTGACAACGAGCAGGTTTGTGAGACGCTGCCCTCTGGTGGAGACTAGTTTGTGTACTAAAGAACATATCGTCAATCATAGAATACCAATGTCATTAGTAATAGTTCTACTGATGTCTCAGTGTTCTGCCATGGAATGTACAGGATATACACGCGCAGATGCCATTTGTAAGGAATTATGGGTTATATGGCATAATAGCTCTGTTCTGGATGTGAATCAAATGCCAGCTCTTGTGTTAAAACAGAATTGTATAGGTACAGGAGGAGCCATTCTGCCATGTTCTGTGGTGTTATCAAACAGAGAGGAACTCTTAAAATCATACTCCTTCTTCTTCGGAGAGCTCTTCTTCTTCAGCGCTTTGAGAGCGTCGCCGTGTTTCTGAAGGAGCTCCTCCTCCTTCTTGTTAAACTTTTTCTCCAGTTCCTTCAAGTCCTTCTCATGTCGCTTGGTCACCTTCACAAAGCTTTTATGCTGCATCAGCTCCGAGGAAGACACAGAGGACGGCTCTTTAACACAACACGCGCAGACACACGCACACACACACACACACACACACACAGACACACACAGACACACATATTGGTGTACATGTATGCAAACGTAACAACACAAAAACAAAAAACAAACAGCAACAAACAGTTTTCAATGTAAACACAAATACAAACAAAGAAACAAATAGCACACATGTAGAAGCAGAAACACACACAACACGGACAGATTAATTTGCTGTGTGTTCAAAAATAACTGGCTCATGCGATTGTTCATGTTAGATATTATTTTATTAGTGTTGTGTGACACAAAGAAAGCTACTTTTGGTCATTTCAGAGTATAGAGAATAAAAAGGCTCAGATGGCATATGTAACATATATTCTAAGTAAAATGCCCTAACAGATCCATTCTGGATGTGACTCATGGCAGCTCTTGTGCTGGGATTAATACAATAACAAAACTAAATCTGTAATGTCTTTTGTTTCTGCTCCTATCAGTGCAGGAAGGCGCAGCAGCAGGAGAGTGGGCTCGTACCTCCGTTTTCTGTAGCAGGAGGAGGGGACTCTTCAACCTGAGCCACCACAGCAGAACCAGATTCTGGACCGACAGCATCCGGGCTGGGCTCAGCATCCACTGGGCTGGACTCAACATCCACTGGGTTTGGCTCAGCATCCACTGGGCTGGGCTCAGCCTCCACTGGGTTGGGCTCAGCCTCCACTGGGTTGGGCACAGCCTCCACTGGGCTGGGATCAGCCTCCACTGGGTTGGGCACAGGATCCTCTGGGCTGGGATCAGCCTCCACTGGGTTTGGCTCAGGCTCCTTTGGTTCTTCATCACTCGGGGCTGCGTCTGAGGGGGCTTCGTTATTTACATCCAAGTCCACTTTTTGGTCTTCACAGGTAGGATCGTTTTCCGGCTCTGTTGCTGGTTCCGGTGTTTGTTCCGGGTCTGGGTTTGGGGCTGCTTCCTCGGTACCAGCGCTGTCAGGAGGCAGGGATTCAGGCACTGGGTTCTCCTCCCCAGTCTCTGGTTCTTTAGGAGGTTCCACGTTCTGAGGAGGGTCAGCCAGAGTTTCTGGTGCATCTGGAGCTGGATCAGTACCCCCACTGGGTTCTTCAGGGGAGGGTTCTGGTGTTGGCTCTACCGAGTCTGGATCATTTGGGACATCTGAACCATCCTGTTCTGGCTCTGGAGGAGAAGTGGCAGCCTCTGTTTCTGTTGGAAAAAAATCAAAATGAAATCAAACAAATGTACCATTACAACCCGATATTAGGCCATTTTAAAAGCCATTATATGGATTTTAAAAGTGAATATGAATAGAAAATAAATGAATAATGAATTGAGAGGATTGAAAAGGTGACTTTTCAGATTGAGGCTTTAAATTAGCCAAAGGTCTGAAAGCACCTGCGGTAAATTCAGTGCACAGGTCCTAGTGTATTGAGAGTTACGTAATTAAATAATTAAAAAGTAAGTGCATGCAGTAACAAGAGGGACATACTGTTGTTATAATGTTGTTAACGGTACTTAACTGGATGTTATGGTCTTGTTAATGGTATATCTACAGACAAGTGCGCTCCTTAATACAGTACATCTCATCTCACATAAAAATAAATAAGTCGGCATACTTTATAAAACCTTTTAAAACCTGTGTGCAACCATCTCTTTAGCGTGTCTGTGAGTTTACCTGTTGCTTTAGCGACAAGTTCGCTTGTAGCAGACTGGACAGCCAGAGTCTGGGCAACCGGAGGCAACTCGTAAGGAGAGACGTAGTCAGCAGACGACTGTGAGAACAGAGAACAGAGAACACAGACACATTCTAACCAGACAATCACAACCAAGGAAGACTGTAAACCTCTACATGTTTGTCTGTTTTTTGTTTTTTTATTTGTTTGGTTTCACTTGGTGAATTCATGCTAGCTGTAGTTGTTCGATTTACCTCATGTGTCTTTGAGGTCTTCTCTGTGCCTTTGGTTGGGTTGAATAAGGCATCTGTGAAATCTGAGGAACAAGGTTGTGAATCAGCATCAGTAAAACAGGTATGTCTAAAACAAAGAACACTGAATCAAAGATGTTGTCCAAATGTGATTCTAGTTCTATCGCCTGGATGGAGATACGAATGTGTATATGTGTGTGTGTGTGTGTGTGTGTGTGTGTGTGTGTGTGTGTGTGTGCGCGCGCGCATGCGTGTGTGTGTGTGTGTGCGTGTGTGTGTTAGCTAGAGAAGTGCTCTAACTACACAGAAATCCATATACTGTATACATGTGCCCTTCATCAACGAGTGCTGTGCCAAAGTGATGGAGGGAGTAGAAGAGAGAGAGAGAGAGAGAGAGAGAGAGAGAGAGAGAGAGACAGACAGAGAGAGAGAGAGAGAGAGAGACAGACAGACAGACAGAGAGAGAGAGAGAGAGAGAGAGAGAGAGAGCGAGAGAGAGAGAGAGAGGAGAGAGAGACAGACAGCGAGAGAGAGGGAGAGAGAGAGAGAGAGAGAGAGAGAGTGAGGAGAGAGAGAGAGCGAGAGAAGAGAATGAAAAAGAAGGAGTACCTGCAAAGGCAGCAGGGATGTAGTCCTTGACCTCGATGTGCACAAAGAGAGCGGGCATGGTGAGAGGCATGTTGCTCTCACTTCGCAGGCAGATGTGCTGGAAGCCTGCAAGATAGAGATGGAGAGACGGAGGAGTGCAGGGATGGAGAGATAGAGAGACGGAGGGATGGGGGGTGGAGGGATAGAGAGATGGAGGAGTGCAGGGATGGAGAGATAGAGAGACGGAGGGATGGGGGGGTGGAGGGATAGAGAGATGGAGGAGTGCAGGGATGGAGAGATAGAGAGACGGAGGGATGGGGGGGTGGAGGGATAGAGAGACGGAGGAGTGCAGGGATGGAGAGATAAAGAGACAGAGGAGTGGAGGGATGAGAGATAGAGAGACGGAGGAGTGGAGGGATGAGAGATAGAGAGACGGAGGAGTGGAGGGATGAGAGATAGAGAGACGGAGGAGTGCAGGGATGGAGAGATAGAGAGATGGAGGAGTGCAGGTGGTTGAGCAGTATGAGAAATGAAAAAGAGAGAGATAGGAAAGTAGAGGGAAGGTAACGAGGAAGATAGAAGAAGACAGGAAAATAAATGTAAAACCGTCAGTAAGATAAAAGTAAGGCGGCCTTGAAGCTGGGAGAAAACGGGAGCTGACGGATTCGAGGTCGTCAGAGCTCATCGCTGAGAGACGCTCTGAACAAAGCTTTCAAAGCGCCATTCAGAGAGAAAATGTTACGCTTTTATATTCAAAGTAAGAAAACGTTTTTAGTTTTACTGGTAGACACAGGAGGGAAGATCTCCTGGGAGATATGTACAACGAGTTATTTTATTGGGAGTTGTATGGGAGTGTATCAATGCAGTGAAACTATAAAACATACTTGATTTTGTTATATTGTTTCTTATATACATTATTGGACAGTGAATGGAGACTTGTTAGACTCCTGAACATAATTCTACCTCCTCTTGTAGTAGAAACTAATACTGTACCTATAAGCTGCTACCTGATTAGGGGGCCTGCAGAAGAGGTGTAATATAAGTGGAAGGTTTTTATGTAAACTGCTACCTGATTGGAGGGCCTACAGAAGAGGTTTTATTCGTAAAAGGTTTATGTAAAAGCTGGTACCTAATTTGAGAGCCCACAGAAGAGGTGTTATTTTAAGTGAACTGTTTCTATGGAAGCTGCTACCCGATTGGAGAACTTGCAGAGGAGGTGTTATTTTAAGTGAACTGTTTCTATGGAAGCTGGTACCTGATTGGAGGACCTGCAGAGGAGGTGTTATTTTAAGTGAACTGTTTCTATGGAAGCTGGTACCTGATTGGAGGACCTGCAGAGGAGGTGTTATTTTAAGTGGACGGTTTCTATGGAAGCTGGTACCTGATTGGAGGACCTGCAGAGGAGGTGTTATTTTAAGTGGAAGGTTTCTGTGGAAGCTGGTACCTGATTGGAGGGATTCTATCGGAATGATGCGGTGACCCAGGAACTTGCCATTCTCCTCGTGGACAACGAGTCGCAGTACCGCCATGTCAGGACAAAGGATCTGAATGTGAAGTAGCAACAACCGCATTATCACCAGTTCCATCATCAACATTGGCTCATAATGTATACACCACTGTAACATACTGTACACATCATGTTTTAGTTGGATTGATGTAGTGAGTTATGGTTGGTTTGTTAAGCTTTACCAACACACAGGAAACACAAACCTTTTCAAAAACAAAAGGCTCCTCGTTCCACACGGGGTTAATGGCGTTGGGCGTGGTCGACCACTTGGTACGGTACTTCTTCTTAGGGTCGCCCGGCAACCCGATGACCTCCACCTCCACGCCTGTTTTCACGCTCTTCTCTGAGAGGAACTGACCCGAGTAGATCTGGAGCAGAGGGTGGGGGGGGCAGTGGCATTAGAGAGAGAGTCATGGGTTGGGAGAAAGGGCAAAAAGAAACAGAGTGCGGTTGGGGGAGAGGGTAAGTGCCTTAGTGCCTTTATGCTGCGGAGAGAAGTATCTACGTTGGGAAGGAGGGGGGTTCACAGACCTCAAAACACATCTCTGACACGTACACACTGTATTTTAAAACGACGTCCACAACAGTAAAAAAGAAAAACCTTCTAAGAGCCAGGTATCAAAGTCATTCTGAGCGTTTGTTGTTTGCAAAGAAGGAGAAGTAAGAGGATGATGACTGGGTGTGTTCACAGGGCACCTGGTAGTGCTCAGGACCGTGTTCCTTTCATGACGACAGGAGGGCGTGGTCCAGCCTGTGAGTCGCACCACCCTAGCCTCCTTTTAAAGTGGCCATGTTTCTGATAGTGACCTTAACTATTACAAAAAATATTACCAATGTACTTTAATTTCATGCCCACCAGGACAGAAATTGTAGTACCTAATATAACGTGTCTCCCTAATGTTTGTTGGGTAACAATACTGTGGGTCTGCTTACCTTGATGGTCAGCGTGTTGGCTACGATGGTGTCAATGCGGTCACAGTAAGGGTCGAATTTCTTGTCGTTGCGACGCAGCAGGTCGTGCTTGAGCAGGTAGCCCGTCCTGCCGTTGAACTCAAACAGAGCCATGTTCAACTGCATGGGGAAATCTGCACTCACACAACGTGGAACCACACACACACAACAGGGACACATTATGATCACAATTTACATGTATTTTTACAATTTATATATATATATATTGCATGGCATACTGAACGTGTGTTGCTGTTTTTTGTTTTGAATAAAGAGCACCAAAGCTGTGGGCAGGCTTTCATAGAAAATTTTAGATCTAAGGCTGAGGAACATGAGACCTTACACTTACAGAGAGTAACCGCGACCCCTAGTGGCCTGCCTAAGAACAGCTCCTTAATGAGCCACTGACGACATCCCCTGTTGCAGTGTCTGCTTTTTATACTTAAAAATGGGAGCTCCTTTTAGCATTACCAAACCTAGACACATCAGACAGAAACCTACTGATATTCCAACAGAATACTGAAATAGTAACAATAGTGACATTCTGATATACTAATAGACCGACAGACCGACAGACAGACAGACAGGCAGACAGACAGGCAGGCAGACAGGCAGGCAGGCAGGCAGGCAGGCAGGCAGGCAGACAGGCAGACAGACAGACAGAGAGAAGGATAGTCAATTGTACCCATGGTCTGGTAGTTAAGCGCAACAAACTGGCAGCCAGCGTTCCAAAATGGCTGAGGGTTATAGTTGGAGGAATCCATCCTGGTTCCTTTAGGGTAGATCCTACTCATCTGACGCTTGTTGTACCTGGACAACTGGCTTAAGGGAAGCAACAACCATACAGATTTTTACACTTGCTTTGAAGAACATAAATTACCTAAACCATTCACACAACAGCTATGGGGTATGAGGAACAAAAAAAAAAACTCAGAATGTGGATGTTTCAGCATTGTGTTAATTTTTTTTACGGATTGTTTAATGACATGAACAGTTTTCTGTTTCAAAGGATACTCTACAAATTCCACGGCCGTCTTGGTGATCATGCCCTCTCCTTTGGTCTCCACAAAGGACGAGATCCCGTAGCTCTTGTTTTTCTCTGTGGAGAACCAAATTAATTCAAATATGAATATATCACGTCTCGTTGTTTGCATATTCATCCCCAAAATATGTCTGAAGTCATATGAGTGAAGCAACATTTTCTTATAACGTTTTTGACAGTCTACATTTTGTTTATCTTAAAGGTATCTTTTCATGTATGACATTTATTATAGCTCTAATAAATGGGATGAAGGTTACAGATGAGTGATAATATTAAAAATGTAAAACTCACTCTTTGAATTTTCAAAGGAGATGAATTTATTGGGCTGGATGTAGTTGACAATTGAGGACATCGCCTCGTACGCTGTCACTTCCTGTCCAGCTGTACCCTGTGGCGAACAAACAGGAAGTCAGCTGGGGTCAAAGGTCAATAGGGACATAACAATAACATCAGTAACAGTAGCACAGCGGTATACTCTGCACCTCATCGGAAGTCTTCATCTTCTCTTCATCATGGTCATCTGGCTCTTCCTGCTCCTCATTCTCCTCCCCCGCCCCTTCTCCCTCTGAAACACACACACACACACACACACACACACACACACACACACACACACACACACACACACACACACACACACACACACACATCCATCGCAACCAATACAACCCAATCAACAATCAGTCAACCGCCAATATCCCACAAGACAAAATATGAAGGTAACTACATTATTACTGCAGTGTTGTCATGTTATTCAGAAATGTATCTCTTCATACTCATGACAGTATAGCTAAACATGTTGCTAGGGTAGAACATGCTTATTCCGGACAGCGGTGCAGTGTTCCTCACCTTGTGCATCCTGAGGAACATTTTCTGGGTTGTCTGGGCTGTCTGGTTCAGAAACTGTGGTGTCGGGCTCTGGGACTGTTGTGCCCTTTGGGTCCTGTGGGGTGGTGCTGGTCGGGCCCTGATTTGGTTCCGCCACAGCGGCAGGCTTCTTTTGAGTGGCTTGGCTTTCAGGTGCAGCGTGGTTGCCCTTCTTGTTTTTAATCAGGATCTTCCCCATGAGCTCGGCTGGGCTGGGAATCTGCAGGCCAGGTTTTAACTGCGGGAACACACAAACACCACCGAAGTGTCAAAGCTGTGTTGTTCATCAAACAGGAAGTGTGATGCACCAGGCTCATAGAGTATAAATAGTTAAGTAAACAGTTAGGTAAGCATAAAGAGCACTTAGAGACAATATCAAGGATAAGGACCCCCAGGAACGGCTGAGGACAATTACTGTGTGCACGCAGCCGAGAACAATGTGTATACATTGAGTCACACACCATGGAGAAGGTGAACGAGCCGCACATTGAGTTAGCTGTTTACGTATGTCAGTCAGTATGATGGACTACAGAGGCCCGTTAGGGTCAAATCTAACTGGACGGAGAAATAAGAAAAGGGGCCGAGGGGGAATTGTCTTTGAAATTGTCTGCTTGGGAAACGTGACTGAACTGACCAATCAGCAGTGAACTGTTGTTATGCATCATTTCTGAGTCGTTTTCCAACTCCAGAGTAAAATATCGCTCCATTATTTAGCATTCTGTTCATTTTTGTTTCACGTTAAAATGGTTTCTGCTTACAGGGTACTTTTCTAGAGGTTCCGACAAGAGGGCGTCTCCAAATATGGTCTTACAGTAGTTGGCCATCTTCTCCTGCTGTTTCACCCTGACAACACACAGAAAGACAGAAAGGTTTTGAAATGGCCTACTACTGAGAGTACATTTCAGCACAGGTTTAAAGCGGTGTTGCTTTAGTAAGTGATACGTTTGCAGTGTTTGAAGCAGATACGTCTGGTGAGGTGCAGTTTGGTGAAGTAGACGGAGGTTCTTACGAATCGACGTGGTTCTCAAAGGACAGGACCACAGGGTACTGGGAGGTCTTGAAGGCACTCTCCGCTATGGCCTCAATCACATCCTGTGTTTCACACACACACAGCACACATACAAGGTATCAAGGGCAGTTTCAGTCGGTGAGCGGCGGACGGTTTAATCCAAAACACTTAATTTATTTTAATCCAAACATTTGATTGCCCGTTTAGGTACTCTCCCTGATTGCTTACAGACTTCATTTATTTGGACATTAACAGGTCATTTTTTCCATTTCCTGCCATAATCAATTATAAATCCATCCATCCATTAACTTTTACCGCTTATTCTGTACAGGGTCACGGGGGGGGGCTGGAGCCTATCCCAGCGGACACAGGGCACACCCTGGACAGGTCGCCAGTCTATCACAGGGCCGACATATAGGGACAGACAACAACTCACACTCACATTCACACCTACGGGCAATTTAGAGTCACCTGCATGTTTTTGGAATGTGGGAGGTAACCGGAGTACCCGGAGGAAACCCACGCAAACACGGGGAGAACATGCAAACTCCACACAGAAACGCCCTTGGGTCAGGTGGGGATTGAACCCAGGACCTTCTTGCTGTGAGGCAACAGTGCTAACCACCGAGCCACCGTGCTGCCCAATTATAAATCATGGAACACTAAATAATTCAATGAATGGGAAAATAATCTGTTCCTTTTACAACAGTGAGTACACAGTTGTCAAAACACAGTTAAAAACGGTACAACAACCTTGAAAAGGATCTCGGTCGTCATGGTGAAGCCGTGCGTGATGATTGGCTCCTCATCAGGGGGCTTGCCCTTCCAGCAGTCGAGCTCCAGACAGCGGCAGCCTGACAGCAGACACTGGCGGTACATCTCTGGGGACGACACGCCCGAGAACTGACCGGCTGGAGGGGGGGGGAGGGGGGGGGGGGTGTTAGAGAGAAAAAGAAAAGAAAGGAACACTACTGTTTTAACAGGGTCAAACAGACGACAGAGCACGTTTTGTCATCTTGATATGATTGAAAGTGTTCTTGATTCTTTCTGAGTGTGCATGATGACCTCATCAGGAAACCAGATATTAACTCTTTGTTCTAATAATATGTTGTGTTTCAATAGTATTAGTATAAGTACTAGTTCTATATTTGTATGATTTTTAGTAGTAGTAGTAGTATCTAGTAGCAGTAATACTGGATAACCTGTTGGATAGGTGTTGTGTGAGCATTTGATAAGGTAGTGGGGTATAGGGCTAGGTCATTAGTTACAGTAGTAATAGTAGTATACTAGTGATAGAGTAGCAGTAATATTGGATAACCTGTTAGATAGGTGTTATGTGAGGACTTGATCAGGTAGTTGGGTAGGGGCTAGGTCATTAGTTACAGTAGTAATAGTAGTATACTAGTGATAGAGTAGCAGTAATATTGGATAACCTGTTAGATAGGTGTTATGTGAGGACTTGATCAGGTAGTGGGGTATGGGCTGTTGCATGTCGTGACATTTGGCCAGTCGGTCCAGAATCACCACAGATGTCTCGGGCCCCAGAAGGTAGAATAGAAGCCCCTCTGGAGAGATCTGACCTGGATATCAGAGCACACCCACACACACACATACACACACACACACACACACACACACACACACACACACACACACATGCGCGCGCGCGCAAGAGAAATACAACCATGGTGTTAGACATAAGAAAAAAGAAAAAACGGAAGTCTAAATGTCTGTTCCAATCCTTTATAAAAAACATAATGGTTCCAGCATACTCTCTGTATCTACAACTGGATAAACTAGAAGATAGTAATTCAGTCACTGACTTCAGGTAAGGTGGTGTTAATTTGTATAATGTTGATAGTGATTTGGGACCACGCTGCCCGTACATCTATGAAGAGGTGGAGGTGGGAGGAGAGCGGGGGGTCTTAGTACCTCTGTTGGCGTTGGAAGAGACAGGCTCATACTTGTCGATCAGGGCCTTCACCTGGTCGGGACGCAACCGCGGAAACAGCGCCTCGTTCAGACGGGAGTCTCTCTGCTTCTCGTTGATGAACTGGGCCAGACTGTCCTTGGTCATGTAGGGCTTGGCCTTGGCAGAGCTACGGAGAGGGTCAGAGGTCAAAGTTCAGTTGTGAAGGGTAAGAGTTTGCAGGTTTACGAAGTAATACAGAGAGCCTCGTAACCGCGGGGACATATTCAGCCGTGACGTCAAGCCATGGCAACCCGAGCGGAATCCTGCCTGGCGCCAACGGCAACGATCTAATTCCAGCTGTACCTAGTGGAGCACGAGCCGTGAGGAACACAGACCTGGCACCATCTGTGGCGCTGCGTGTCCCAACATTCATAACCTCTACATAATAGACGGGGGATTTGGGAGTTTTAGGACAGCGTCTGTTAAGAGCCGGGAGGCATGGATGGGCCACAGGCCAGGGATACAGTAAGTAGCTGGAGCGGAAAAGTCCTGAATGAAGAATCAGGAGCATTACAGCAGCAGAGTTTGACAAGCTTGAATGCAATATCAGATAAAAAAAAAAAATCTGAGACAAAAATCCCTCAAATTAAAATAATCTTATTACAATGTCTTTGGGAATTTTTAATTTCTGAAGACCCATGGTCACAAAATCACCAAACGTTGATGAAGAAAGGATAATTGTCTTTACAGATAGAGTTTATTTTGGATGGAAACACATTTTACTATGCACAGAGTGAGCATAAAACGCATCTGATAGTAGAAGTAAAGAAGAATAGTGGTAAAAAAAAGGGAAAGAAAATGGAAAAAAAGGGTAAAACACTGAGGGAGCGAGACAAGAAGAAGAATACAAACTATAAGCTTTCCTGCAGAACAGAGACAGCGGGAGAGAACTCACTAGGAGGTGAAGATTTCATAAATCTCTGGTCTGGGACACAGATGCATCAGGAAGGTCTTAAAAGCAGCCTCCGTGAAGACGTCAGTCTTCATCGAATCCCCCTGAGGGAGGACACACACTGTCAGCCTGAACGTCACTCAATCTGATTACACATGCAGCAAAGCAGTCACTCCAGGGCCAATCAGCACACGCTTGTCCATCTGCATTCTGTCACCTCGGTGGAGAATGCACACAAAAAACGGTCTGCCTAGTGTCAATCTGACTGAACAAATAGCAGCCCTGTGGCCAGCCGCCAGCTTGTGACAACGGCGTTTTCTATCTGGCACACAACAAGGCCTTGTGTAACTGAGGATGGAATGGGAGCATATCTGTGTTCCCAGCGTCCTATGTTCCCAGGGTCCTACGTTCCCAAGGTCCTATGTTCCAAAGGTCCCATGTTCCCAGGGCCATATTTTCAACTTCATGCTATGTTCCCTGAACATGCCCACACTTACAAACACCCATTTTGATTTTGTGATTTATGTTTATGACATCTGTAATTACAGTAGATTCCCATGCTAACACACATTCGAGTCGAAGGCTACATTCCACTGGGGAAGAATGACAATCTACACTATATCCTGATAGGCAGGATCTAAAGCTAATGTAAGTATTGTTTTGGGTGGGTAGGCTAACTGATGCTAACGTCAGAATTGCTTGGGCTAGGTGGGCTAGCTGAAGCTAACGGTACCTTTCCTTTGGGAAGGTGGGCTGAGGCAAGAGCACTCTCTACTCTCTTCTTATCAGCTGGGAACATCTTGTAGATACTGAAAAGGCAAAAAAATTTCAAGGGACATCAAAATATCACGCTAAAATAGTACCAAAACAAAAACACTATCACATAAGAAAGTGTCTGACTTTTTAACAGGGATCTTGCCATCTTTGTTGGTATGAAGGGAGATGCGTACAAACCTAGGAGGGAAAACAAAAATAAAAAACATGTTTTAAGAAGACTTTTGCAAGACAGGTGTTACAACTAGTGACTGATGCTCAGTTTACATGTTTATAAATTAGATTATTTTAGGTTATGTGATTGAACTGAGCTCAGGTAAACAATGATAATAAACTACTTAGATTCAGACTCAGAACATTTAGCTCTGTCTTGTGAGGCAGAGAGAACCATATCAAACTCACATCTTGTCCAGGAAAACCTGACGACAAGCATTGGCCCTTGATGCGTTGTAGGCAATGGCCAGAATGTCAGCTGCCCAGTTCTGCACAGAAAAGAAACATGTTTTTACAGAGAGCAGAATGAATACACATTGTTATACTTAAATAAATCCCACTACGTCACACACAGGAAGTCAAGAAATCAGTGAGGTAGCAGCGTGTCAAAGCCTGGAGTCAGGAGAGTCTCATCTGCTTGACTCGTAACAATATACGAGAATTATTTTTATTACATTTTATGGCCTGTGGATATTGGAGTCGTAAACTCATAAAGAGTGTTTAAATTATGAGCTTGCGGTTGGGAAGTGGAGCTTCATATTCATCTTTGTCTTTGATTTGCAGAAACATAAGAGAAACTCAAGGTTGTAAACACACTGTGATGACTTCCCAAGTGGAAATAATAAATTGTGTTTTCCACTGGCTAACAATCACCTGCAAAGAGGAATACTCAGCGCTGGCCTAACTGCCATTTCATAAAGGGCTTGTCAGGCGTGTCTTGATTTTCTAGACATAATTATTCAAAAATAATTCATAATTAATCAATGAAAAAAAATGTATGTAACCCCTTCACATCTTGTTGCTTTGAAAGATTCAGTGATGTGCACTGATTTTTAAGATACAGTGTCAGTCATGCACCCCTATGTTTTCCGTGTTTGGCCCCGAGTGTAAATAAAGCTATTATTTTACCTGTGTGACTTTTTCCTTGTAGGCCATAAAGTTGTGATAGGTCAGGTTGACCGTGTCGAGACCGGATACGATGGTCAGGGTTTTTTCCAAGTGTTTGCTGTCTGGAAAATCCAGGTTGAAGACATTACGCACCTTTGGATGCTGGACGAAACACAACGTAAACAATGTTATCATTTATAGCCACAGGGTGAACGAAAAATCATCACTAAAAGGATTAGTGACTGGAAATAGACAGACAGTTGATGGGGTTGTTAAGATTACTTTAGGCTATCCTACTCTACCAGACTTACAACCCCCTTCCTCTCTCCCTCATCCCGTTCTCTCTATGTCTCTCTTTCAATTAATCTTTCTTTCTTTCTCTCTCTATCTCTCTTTTTCTGTCTGTCTGTCTGTCTGTCTGTCTGTCTATCGGTCTGTCTGTCTGTCTGCCTGCCTGCCTGCCTGCCTGCCTGCCTGTCTGCCTGCCTGTCTGCCTGTCTGTCTCTCTCTCTCTCTCTCTCTCTCTCTCTCTCTCTCTCTCTCTCTCTCTCTCTCTCTCTCACTCTCTCTCTCTCTCTCTCTCTCTCTCTGTCTCTCTCTCTTTCTGTCTCTCTCTCTCTCTCTCTCTCTCTCTCTCTCTCTCTCTCTTTTTTTTTTTGTCTGTAAGCCAATCAAAGCTGCTAAATCACAGCAAGGTGTGTTTTCCATACACAGGACAGCAGGGAGCTAAAGCTTGTCCTCAGGCAAATCTGTTGGCTATTGCATGCAAAGAAAACACACACACACACACACACACACACACACACACACACACACACACACACACACACACACACACACACACACACACACACACACACCCACACCCACATCCAGTAGAGAGCAATAGACTTAGCATTGACTTGACTCTCCACCAGGGCAGTTATCAGTCAGTCATTCATAGAGGGTTCATATCTGCTGTTGGACACACAGTGGAACTGTGAACCTTCTAAAGGGCTTGAATTTCATTGAGAATTGGAGAGGCAAGCTGTCTTTGGACCATCGTCCCAGTGACCCCAGTGTGGGTCAGTCTATTCTATAAACTGAGCTGACCCTGTCTATGGTGCTGGTGGCCGGGCTGGTGTCACACAGAAAGGAGAGAGCTGGAGGATCTGCGTGAACGAGAGGAGAAGACCCAAACTGGTCACACCCACTCCCCTTAATCACACAGCTGCAATCCAACCACAATCAAAGCATCGCTGCGTGTAGGTGTGTGTAAGTGGCCGGGAGAAAAACAGATGTAGGAGGAAGATCTTTGCTTTGGCCTGTGGCCTGCTTGTTTCTTTATTGCTCGTTTTGCAATGCAAATGCCCTCTCCCTGTGATAGGTAAACTACTCACTTATTACAAAAAGCATCAGCAGTTCTAATGGCCGCAATGATAAACTATGCTCGGTGAATAAACAACACAAATAATAATAATAATAGTCATAAACATAACAATAATCCTGCAGTGTGAGCCAGCAGGGAAAGAGATATAGTATTACATAATGATAGACTCACTTTAGGAAGTTTTGCATATTTGCCTGCCCTGGTGTCTCTTATGGTAGCCACATCCATAAACACTGTCTCCTAGAAACGGGAAGAGAAGGAAAATCACTGCCTCCATCAATAAATCTGGACGTAGAGTATTATCTAATACACATAGGGTTACAGTACGTTGACACAAACCATAATATTCACAACATACAGCACACCCTATGATACATAAGGCTAATGGATGTTAAATACAATATAAACTAGCATACACTGTGTTTTTTCATTTTTGACTGCAGCTGGATATGCAGACAACACTTGTGTTATAATAGCACTATAGCCACTATACAATCCATAATGCACAGACTGTCCGTTTTAATCTTGGGACAGGACCTGCAGTTTAAGCACTATAGTGCCTCTTTGACAGGATGTACACATAATCCAAGTTATATCAATCACTGTAGTGGTATGTCTACATAACGTGCAATATAACTTGTAGTGTTAAAGCTAGACTGTGAAGCCCCTGTGACAACACTTACTCAAGATAATATTCTAACAATGAGGACTTTTATGGTTGAATCTGCACATTTTAATATGTATATATATATATATATATATATAGTACTGTACTGAAAATCTGTATTAAATCATCATTTGGTGTGATAACCCTTCACCTTCAAAACAGCATCCCGTGCCTTAAACTTATCCACAGTACTGTATATGTATATATATATATATATATATATATATATATATATATATATATATATATATATATATATATATATATATATATATATGTATATATATATTGTATATAAATATCTAGATTGCGGATACAAGCGGCGGAAATTTGTTTCCTCCGGAGGGTGGCTGGCATCTCACTTAGGGATAGGGTGAGAAGTTCAGCCATTCGTGAGGGACTCGGAGTAGAGCCGCTGCTTCTTTGCGTAGAAAGGAGCCAGTTGAGGTGGTTCGGGCATCTAGTAAAGATGTCACCTGGCCGCCTCCCTAGGGAGGTGTTCCAGGTAAGTCCAGCTGGGTGGAGGCCGCGGGGCAGACCTAGGACCAGGTGGAGGGATTATATCTCCGCACTGGCCTGGGAACGCCTTGGAATCCCCCAGTCAGAGCTGGTTAATGTGGCCCGGGAAAGGGAAGTTTGGGATGCCCTGCTGGAACTGCTACCTCCGCGACCCGACCCCGGACAAAGCGGATGAAGATGATGATGAAGATGATATATATATATATATATATAATGTATGTATACTATTACCTTTTGTTTGAGTGAATCAAAGTGCTTGCACTGATTGGTCCATGAGACATTGACCTGACTCGCATTGGTCCAACAGAGGTACTAACCTTGCTCTGATTGATCCAGTAGACATAGAATCCTTTGGGATCCATCTTCATGGTGACAGTGGCCGTCTTAGTGGAGTCCTGGACAAAATTGAGAAAATTAATAATATAAGGTTCTTTAGTCATCAAAAACTTCAGATGAAGATAACAGTGTGTTTTATCTGTTTTGACATCCTTGCACTGTGGCTGGCTTGGGTTCAATATGTTTATTCTTTTAGGGCCTGCTGACTACTATAATTGATTTCAGTATTTGATATCTCAAGAATCGATTTACTCTTAAGACCATGGATATATTTGAATCAATTTGGCCAACAAAACACTTCTTTTTTTAACCTGTTTATGTTCACAAACAGACTGTTCTACAGACTTTACAACACAGCCACCATTTGCACATTTGTGTTTTTCCCAATCTATTTCTCTCAGGACGGACACACAGAGACAGAGACATAGTGATGTGACTCACCTCGGACCACTTGGTGAAACGGTCCCCTTTGACCAGGTAGTCTTTGACATCCGGAGGCTCCAGGATGTAGCGACGCTTGTCCATTTTGTCGATCCGGGAATGTCGGATACACACGCCTAGAGTTCCTTTAAACAGGTCCTTAGATGTCCTGGACTCTCTAACTAGACCATCCTAGATGGTCCCGAGTGATAAAGTGCTGACCCTAGATCCTGTTAGTGAAGTCCAGAGCAGTGCCAGCTATGGCCTGGTGTGCGTGTGTATTGTAACGATGGTCTGTATTAAATTGGACAGGTCTGTTCTCCTAAAGAGTGAACAGTGAACAGTACACACCCAAAGAAATATGCATTGCAAATGAAGTCCACAGTAGAAAAAAATGACTTTACACGAAGGTGCAGCAGCTCCTTTGAACTCTACTAACTTGTAATAAGGATAAACAGGGTATTGGCTTTAAAAGATATTTCTTGATATTTCACTTCAAACAGGTATGAATGAATAAGACTAAAGCTGTTATAAAAAAAAGTTCAAATCTAAACAAAATCACACTGAAATATATAGGTTTACTCTCTTACTTATCAAGACATGTAAAAAAATAAAAATAAAAAAACATTATGCTTGCATTGATCTTTACGGCTGGTGTGAACAGCAAGATTAAAATAGGCCTTCACTGAAATTAATCAACAGATGATTTAAAAACTGCTGAAATTATGTGAAATATTTACTAATCCTCATATATGATAATGGTATATGATGATGGTTCTTATATAGTCTAAGGTTAAGCAGAGAAAAAAGCTTTTTATACATAAGGGGTACTGATTGCTGTTTCACAGGCTTACACAGAGAACTCCCGGTCGTTTGAATAACAAATACACCTCAACATCAATATGTCACGCAAATAGGAGTAGGCCTACTGAGGGCAGGACAAACATGTGACCATTTTAAATGAAAATAATTTTTTCGTGGTAAACAAGTGTCAAATCACAGACCTACATGACATTAGGTTATATTTTTCTTAATTACTTCGGACAAAATTTGTTTACGGAACAGCTTCATTTGTTGTCTACATAATCAGACTAGGTTACACCTGTCTCCAGGGGGTGAGGCAAGATGGACAGACCAAGCTACAATTAGAGCGCGAGACACACCGCTGGCGCTGTCCATGGTTTTGAAATAAAGCGCAGTCTCTCCCCTAAGCCACGGGGTCGCGCCTGTGGTGCGAGGGGGTGACCAGCTTTCAGGAAGAAAGACAGATCGTAGGTTATAACATATATTATATATATTATAACACCGTATCCTGTGTATTTTGAAATGAAACTTCCTCATTATTATAGAATCCCATCAACAGATACTATCCCATCATCTGAATTGTAATCATAGCAAAAGCCATGGTTGGCAAAGATAATTACATAATCGGCATTTATCAACATGTGATGTAAGGTGCTGTAGCTTTCCAGCAAATGTAATGAGAACAGAGGCTGCGCAGCTGCGTCATGTTTAAAAGGCTCCCGTTTTCTGCTCCTTTAAGAAAGTCCCTGCCCCCTAGACCGTATTTTCAGTTGATCCAGCCGCTTCATTTACTGGATGAGACGGACCGGTAGGCATAACGCATGATCTTACTCAACCGTTTTAATAAATTACATTGAGTCTTCTTCTGTAGACTTCCTGGAGGAGTTACGTTACTGGCACTTGCTGTTCTTTGAGTAATGGTAGTCTGGGATAAACATTAGTCTTACTGGATGCTGGGGCGCGCAACAATCCAGGAGATGTTTCATCCATAATGGTGAAGCGCAGTGCTGCACTGGATACCGAAAACAACGCGCTCTTCAGGATGAGATAAATTATCTTAACACAAACCAATAGGCCCAGAGCTGCTCAACGGATAGCTTTGTATTGTCTGAAGGGCTGAGGGTGCCGTCAAAGCCTCAGCATCAGTTTGAAAAGCTAACTGTGTTCTCTTGGACCGGGGATAACAAAGCATCAAGACGGACGGGGCGGTGGAGCATCGAGGCAAAAACAGGGGCAACATGAGAGAGAGGGACTTCATGCCCAATATGGAGAGGGGCAAACCTGCTACTTACACGGGGGATAAAAAGGCCAAGATGGCTGCGAAGACCAACAAAAAATGGGTGAGATTAGCCACTGTGTTTGCCTATGTGTTGTCTGTGTCTCTGGCAGCCATCATATTGGCCGTTTACTACAGCCTCATCTGGAAGCCGACGAGTGCATCTTCGAACGCGGGAAGGCCAGGGCTAAACGGGGTCGTCCCGACCCCTGCTAACATCTCATCTAATATCTCAAGCAACACTAACGGTACAAATTCGAACTCAACACAAGCAGACCTGGCATCTTATAACGACACGAGGCTGCTTGTCCAGCCGCGGAGCCAGGCGTTTCATTGGGAGGATCCAACGGAGAGAGACATGGAGGCATCTCGAAGCATCACCAGTGCGTTGAATAGCGAACTCCACGGCTCCACTCAACCTGATAGCAAAGAAAGGGAGGCACAGCAACCGGTCACTGCCACTAATGAAGATAAACGTAGCACAGATGATGCCGTCTCTCCCTCCAACACCAAAACCTCCTCCGCACCGAGCCACGACCAACGAACAGCAGACCAAAACTGACCGCGCTGATTTTTTTTAATAGACTGGACCAAACTGGGCCTTCCAACTGTACACTGTATTGAATCGGAATATTAGGGAGTATTCGAGATTCAGTGCCGCGAGTCGGATACAGAAGTGTTTATTAAACTTTAGTTCTGGATCACCTGAGACAATTTTACAAATAAGCCATTTTTTAATCAGGCCTTTCTTTACTTTTATTACTCTAGCTATTATTTTGTTAATTTTGTCTGGTAGGCAACATTTCTCACTATCAACTCTTATTTTGCTTGGTAGAATATGTGAAATAATAGTGAGTGACATTCAACTAATGTTGATTTAGAACCAACAGCGACTAACTGAGCTGCCCTCTCAGTTCCCATGGACACCATGGACTCCACTTCGGAAACCTCTGGGCTGGGCTATACGATTCCGAATCCCTGACAGACTGCTGACAAAATGAGACTCACCTGTTCCAAGGGAATACTGTTTTTCTTTTTTTTACCGACAACTATGCGTTTTTTGTTATGCCTTAACAAATTCTAATAACATGTGTCACTTTTATTTTAGGCAGCTTCTGGTAAAAGGTATATGGACAATGTTGGCATACATAAGTGCATGCTCTCTTGATTTACAGGATATAAATGATGAGTTGCCAAGCAGCCAACCCTACACTATAGGGCATCATCCAATCAACAGCTGGGCTATTCAATGGGATGGACATGAAGTTTCACATTAAGACTTATGACTCTTTTAGTTTCACATAAAGACTATATTTTGTTGTTAGGGTATAATCTGGATTCCTGCCGTAAGGGAGCCTGTATTATCGTTGAGTTGAGCTCAGGTATGTGCATATAACCATGTAAATGTACTGTGTATTTGGTCATGTACATAGAGCGGGCATACTGTACATCTTTGGCCTAGATGAACTAGTGCTATTAGATTTTTATGAAGACTACAGTAAGTCTATATCACCTCAATAAACACATCTTTGTCCAACATTTAGCCGAACTGTTCCTAATTTGTAACGTGCAAGACAACATAATTATAAAAAGTACAAAATAATGTACCAAATATTTACATAATGTGTATAGCATTTATCAAAGATACAGGAAAAGCTATCTTGAATGAAATATACTTTATTTGCATAATTGATAAGAAATAAATAGGATACCAAAAACTGTTGTTAAATTATTATATCAGAATATGTCAAACCTACTCGATGAACCCCCCCAAAAAACAGATTTTTTTTCTTTATTCACAACTTGTTCTTTCTTAGTCATAAGCTTTTTAGTTTTTGTTGTGTAAAAGTTATTATGAAAAAAATTTGTTTAGGCATTGTGGATGCAAACTTCTTATCTCAAGAACTTTGTGTCCCTTATTTGCCAGCTGCTCCAATCCTCTGGCCACTTTGAGCCTTTGTTTAGTAGTCCCCTGAGTAAAAGGGGCTGAGTGGAGCTAGAGAGGTGCAGCCAAGCGGTCCATTATATACTGTACATGTTTTCAACTTACACAGAGCCAGATAGCAGAGTGTGTTTATTTTTCTACCACGGCAGAGGCAAGCACTCATAGTATTATACTGCTTTGGCTTTGCCTGTGGCATGCCAAACAAAAAATAAGTCTATGAGGGCTACAGTAAAGATAAGCCTTGTACTGTATAAAGGCATAAATGCACGCAGGCAGGCTAGAGCCAATCAGCAGAGAGTGTGTGTGTGTGTGTGTGTGCGCGCGATGGTGTGTGTTTTCTCTACAGAGTAAAATCGGACCGGCGGTATGTGTTTTCCAGCAAAGGAAGAGCGAGGCCGGGCCGCGTGTTTTCTGTCGAAAAGGGGCGCGAGGGTGGACTATTGATCCAGGACCATGTTGTTACACTGCAAAAGAACAGGAAGATCTGAGATTACACAATAGAGCTCGTTGCTATTTATACTGGCCTGCTTGGGAGGCTGCTGCATGGAGAGCACTGGGTAGAAAGCTTTGTTTGGGTTGCGTGCAGACTGTGTAATCGTGTGTTGATAGCTATGATTATTGAGGGCTTTGTATAACTGTGTTGAACTGCTTAGGGATTTTTTTAACCTTTGTTTTAGCCTGCTGTTTTTAACCTGCATCGATTACTTATATGATTGAAGCTTTTCAAAGTTGTGTAGAGCTTTGTGCAGCTGTTTGAGTCTCTGCTGCAACCTGTGTGCTATTGTAGACGGCTGTGTATCAGGCCTTAGGTGGAGTTTTAGTATGTTTGTGTGTGTCTCTGCAGTTATAATGGAGGTAACATAGTGAAGAGCATCTGTTTAACCTGTTTAACCTCAGGAGGAGAGGCTACCAGTAAACATAATGTCTAGCTGGGAGGCTTTGAGAAACAAACTACTGCATGATTGACAGCTGAACTACCACGCCCCTTCACTTCCTGTCGTCATTGGTCCATGTTCGTCCCGCAACCTCATCTTCTCCTTCTGGAGGTCATTAAGGTTAAGTTGGGAGGTTGGGAGTCCTCCTCATAAAAGCTTTGGGGAAAAAAAACAGGAAAACACAAAAGTGTTATTGCGTTGTTAATTATTTATTAGGCTGGGGGAAATGTGCATATTGAAAAGGAAGCCAGTTCACAGTAACGGCTTTTCATAAACGGAGGATATGACAGCGATAAACGATCCATCAATCAACGGGACAACCCAGAAGCGGTGCCAAGTAACACGGTGACATGTTTGTGATTAAACGAGGAGCTCCAGTAAACAGTAGCCTATCACAGCACCATTATGTTAATGCAATAAACGCCAGCCGTAGTGTAAACTCTCCTGCCTTGGCTATGACTGTGAACATGATGTAACATGTCTTACAGTAACACAGAGCCAGCACGAGGGGGATTGTCAGTCAACATTGTTCAGTCCCTTGATCAAAATTCAAAGGGCTGAAAGGGTGAAACTTTGTCTCTGTGTTATCGGCTCTTACTCTCTCTCTCTCTTTCTCTCTCCTACTCCCTCCATCACTTTGGCACAGCACTCGTTGATAAAGGCCCTCACGGGCACATGTTTACAGTATATGGATATCTGTGTAGTTAGAGAGCACTTCTCTAGCTAACACACACACACACACACACACACACACACACACACGAGATACTAAGAGCTGAGCTAAGAAGTAGCGAGCAGGACAGGCTACTGTAAACTGTTGTTCCAACAGACCAGCTGCTGGGGCGTGGCTGTGGCATCCTGGACCATATAAGGGCAGAGCAATGACGCACACATTCAGTACGGACACGGAGGTGTCAAAGACCCCCTGTCTCGCCGGAAACAACATCCAAACCGTTTTTCTTTTCTAGAAAACCAACATCTGAGGGTTTAAGACCCAACCATTCTACCCAATATTTAACCAATAGATTAATGCCAGTGGAACAAAACTGGTTCGTACTCTTCTTTTATATAACAAATAACAATGGCTGAGTGGCCCAAGACCTCTGATTTACACCAACAATAACAAACAGGATTAAACTACAGGACTAAACTGTCCTTCTATAAAGCGATATTGTATAACCTTTGCCACTGACTGAAGGCTAGACAAATCCCCCCTATTATCAAAATTACAGTGGCAGAGTACAAAGGCAAATATTCATTCAGTAAGTGCTTTCATAGCCATGGAGTTAAAGTGGAAAATCTGAATTGAGCTGAACACACGTTTGCTTCCGAGAACAGTATGTTATTTAAACCAGAGGGCAACATGAGTTCATCTGACACTCCCAGTCTGCTGGTAGCAGTCTCTACAGTGTGTCCCGCGGGGCTTTCTTTCTTTCAACTACAGAGAAGTTGGTGGCAGTGCTTGAAGGGTTAATTTCACGCAATGTTAACAGTCGATAGTCCTCGTCGGAAAGGCCAGTAGCAAGGGGAGTCTGGTGGTGTCTGACAAGGCAGAGCTCCAGTTGTGGAGAGAAAACGTTCATACCCGGCGTTGCCTACGACAACAGCATTATCGTGGTGACAGGCTGGCTCACATGCGGGGAACTGTCACAAATTTAAAAATTATCAGGGCTTTTTGTCGTGACAGAGCCTGCGTGATGAATAAGCATCTGAATCAGCAGTGACAGCAGTGGGGCCTTATGTTCATAAAGGAGCCACATAACTGGGCTTTAAATGGGTACTTAACCCCATATCACAACTTTTCAAAATTTGGTTAATGCTTGTGGGACACCGTTTTAAAGTAACTGCTTGTAAGACACACCATTACCTGATGACTATGGGGTAGGTCATCTAGTCTAATTGTCTTTACAAATGTTGGCTGAGTTCACATAATGAGTCAATGTGTTTAGGCCCATTTAAAAAACGATAACATCTATCCATTTTAAACGTTTAACAGCTTAAGCTCACGCAACAAGTAGGACAGCCTGCTTGTGATCTATGAGGGCAGAGCCAGGGAACAAACACAGTGCAGCTGGGTCATAGAACCAGGCCCTGATGCAGCTGCCCTGGAAAGATAATTAAAAGAACCCTCTCACGGGAGGGCCTGGAGCTCAGGGAGGGAGTGGCGGTATCCATCACAACAGGCCTGCGGAGAGGCCATCTGAAATTAATCAGAGGAAAGTGCCGCGCCCCGGAGGGAGACCAGAGGGGGCATCGTCTGGAGCTCTGCTCCGCTCGCTAACGCCTCAGGTCAGAACCCAGCAGCTACGCTGATCCACACCTCAGACACACAGGGTCAGGGTCTTTGAAGACGTCATATCACCCCATCACTGGTGCTCTCCATCAGGTTCACCATTAGCTGCTCTTATCACGCCCATCTCTCTCTGAAGGATTAGAAGGAGAAGAGGGGGGGGGGGGGACAACGAGGCCGGAGATCCACAAAAGACACCTGGGACATGAGTTCAAGACACAGGTGCAAATAGACAAAGAGACTGAGAGAGAAGGAGAGAAAGAGAGGACAGAAAGAAAGAGAGAGAGAAGGAAAGGGTAAAAGGTACAGAGACAATCCCAATTAATTAAAACAAAAGTGTAAGCTCCAATGTACATTGATGTTACACTGTTGAAATAGAAATAAAAAAACTGTTTTTTAAACAGAAAGCCCTTTATTATTGTAGGCTGATGGTTCTAAGATTATCTTATAACGTAACACTGGTACAATACTGTACATACAAACAACAGACATTTCTAAAGTATCTGTAAAACATCAGAGATGACCTAAGGCTGCAAAAACCATGAAACACACACACACACACGCACACACTCAAATCAATTAAGAAATCAATAAGTGTTTCACATAAATAAACCAGCTCTATCACTGATCAGGGGCAGAATGCAGACAAGAGTCGGCATGGCCACGGCAAAACCTCTGTTCCAACAAAGGAACGTTACATAGAACAGAGTAGAACACAATAGAACAGAGAAACCATATTCCAGGTGGAATAACGGACATCAATTCACCTTTCTCTATTGCCCCTGACTAATCCTACTGTAGGATGTGAAGTCTTATAAAGAACTTCTTTCCCGTCTCACCTCTCGTCTCACCTCTCGTCTTTCCTACTTCCTAATAAAAAAAATGTGTCTGTCCCATGTCTCTTTCTCCTCCTCAATCTTGTGGTGTTAATACACCATCTCCCCTGTGTCTTCCTCAAACTGTTCCATCTCTTCTCTCGCTTCCTTCCTGTCTAAATAAACATTCTCTATTTCCTCTCTTACACAGTCATTCTTTAACCCTTCAGCGGTCTCTCATCCCTACAAGGTTTTACTCAAAGGTAAGGACCAAAAGGAAAAGTATTTCATGAATTATTCCCTATGTAAGGTAGACTCGCTATTCCCTATAAACCTGTAGGACAAACCCACTTCATGTTTCTTAAACTTTCATGTTTAAATCAGGAATATATTGTACACCACCAACTACTGTATCAAATAGTAATCTATAGAGAAAACATAAAAGTGCTTTGCTGACACACCAACAATCAAAAACAAATAAGAATTAACTTTAGGTCACTCCTATACACGGTACAGAGAGAAAACGGCCACTGATGTGCATACATATGGTTCTAAACTGTTTAAGACATCATTAACAACAACAAACACCGTAGTGAGGCCAAGGGAGGAAACTGAAAAAGCTAATGCAACCTTGTCCTTATCAGTATCAGCTTTGTCTTCCAAGGCACGACGAGCATCTAACAGTGTGAGCTGAAGTGGGATTCCAGCCCATCTGAAGACAATCACCCGAAGGTTCATTCAACACGTTATTTTAGGACTTATCTTATTTTCGAGCATGAGCAATCGAGAATTTCACGTCGAACACTACAATGCTGTAGTGCCTAAGCTGTTTTAAACCGAGTGACATTAGCATTGGATCACCTGATCCTTTTCATATTCTCGTTGAATTTTTAAGACAAATAAAAACATTGTTAAAATTAGTAAAAGTTTTCATAGCCAAAGGTTCTATCTCTTCTTTACTGTTCTTAACAAATGAAATAATAGATATTCACCTATCCAAGCCTTTAAGCAATTACAATGTTCATAGCATATGCTTAAGGAAGAGGCTTAGATTCACAGAACCAAAATGAAAAACAGAAAGTATTCATCAGAGAGTTTAGAGGAGTGCAAATCTAGAATCACTGATTACTAGTCCAGCATTTCTGAATCATCTAAACGGGATAACATAATCTGATTCTACACTAGCTCTGAAAGGCTTAACATATGTAAATGTATACATCTATAAAAGGCTCTATGACAGAGCTGATCAGGTCAAACATGGCATTCTCCTCAGCTAACAGTGCTGAACTAAATGCATGGCATTGTCATTACTCAGCATATAATGCTGGTTTCCTCGTATTGTTGAAATGACCACTAAGGCTTGGCCAGGCACATTTTTAGGTCAGTAGTGCAAGGTGTTTTTTTCTCTTTTTTTTAGGCCCAGTCTATTGCGGCCATAAGTTTGTGAATACGCTAGCTCACTGGACTCAAAAGGTCCCCCCAACAAAATTACCCCAAACACAACATCTGCCTTCCAATGCACTGACATAATGTAAACAAGGACATTCCATACTGGTTTGTCGTTTCAATAACACAAGATGACGAGGCAGTACTTTGAGCTTAAAAAGAATAAAGTGCTTGTAGCGAAGCGCAGAGTATTTTCAAAACACGGAAGATGCTCCAAACCCTCTTTGTTGCTCATCTCTGATCTTCAGAACATGGCAGTTTGACGAAGTGCTAAACAGGTAGCACTCAAAAAACAACACGGCTCCAGAACCATGAATCGTACAACGAACCACAAGGTGCAGCATCTGTTGTGTGAAAGACGTTCATCCTGCCAGTCTCTCAGACCTGAAAAAAAACAACACAAAACAGATCATATCAGAGCTTAAAACTACAGGGTTGCAGTCATTGCTCTATTTTTTTTGTATCTGCTGTTAGTTGTGAGTGAGGCATTTAGGCTCGTCCATAATTCATGTGGTCGTGTAGGTGGGCGGTAATGCATTGTTGCTGGTGGTGCTGAAGGAGACGAACAGGCTATTTGTACTCCTCTTCAGCCCTTCTAGCGAGCCTGAACTTAAACAGCTCACATCTGCAATGCAGATACCACCCCACTGGCTCTCACGCGCCAGCTAGCTCACCAGCTCCACCGATAACCCTCTCTCCGTCTTTATTACCTCCAACTATCAATTCTCTCCGTTTCTTTTTTCCTTTGGTTGACTTTACCCAGCAAGCCTTCCTTCCGTCCCCATCCCTCTTTCAGTCCCTCTTATCTTCCACTCTTCTTCCGTCTATCCCTAGCCATGTTTCTAAGAAACGACGCACGTCCCTTCCTTCCTCCTCCTGTTTTCTCTATCAGTCAATCAATGTAATGACCATCCGGAATCACAGCATGAGGTGTGCTGAGTTTACTGACCTGGTCAGGGCTGGAGCTGTGTGCTGGTGTTGGGTGTCCTGCCTCCTGAGTGGAGTCTAGTGGTGCATCTGAAAGAGGTTCAACATTAGTTTGTGGCTACACTGTCCATTTAAACTGATTAGAAAGATGCAAAACAAATACGAAATAACAGTTCTTATTGAGACTAACAAGACTGATAATACTACAAACACAGTACTATTGGTGTACCAGTTGTGCTGGTGCCGCTGTCGGTGCTCTGGACTGGTTCTGCTGATTCCACTTTGACTGCCGTTGGTTCCGGAAGCCCCACAGGAGTCAGAGGATGGTCCGGTTCAGACTTAGTGTGATGAAGCAGGCTATCATCTTGAGTATTTTCTGACTCAGGACAAGCTATCTCTTCGAGAAGTAGACTGAGACTGGGACCGAGGTGGATCCCTCTGTCATCTGAACTGGAAGAACCAGGAACTCCGTCGGTGTGTTGATGCAGATTTTGCCCCGACGAGGAGCTTCTCTGTTGGGATTCGGGGACGAGTTTGCCCTCCTGGTCCTCCAGGCTCAGTATTCCCTCTGCGTCATGGTGGGTTAGCTCAGGAGAGGAACCTTTCTGCTGGCTTAAACTGTGGGGTGGGGAGCGTGGGACGTTGTGAACCGGACCCACCTGAACCAACTCCTTAGAGAACCAGACCTTTTTCTCAGTCCCTCTAGGACCTGAGCCCTGACTCTTCGCATCTGGTGTAGTGGACTGGACCTCCACATCTTCAGCAGCCCCAGCCACTGGGACCTTATCTGGGCCGGGCCCCGAGGCAGAGGGCTCTGGTGAGGGTTGTTTCTGCTGTGGGTGGGCCACTGTGTCGGTTAAGGCATCCAACTCTTCCAGGAATGCCTCCAGACTAGGCTCCGAGGTCTGGGAGAGGGGGGGCAGACAAACACACCCATCAAAAACAAACAGTACACACGCACACGCACAACTCTATAAATACACGACATATCAAACGTACCATGACTAAACACAAGAAATAAATAATCAGCAAAGTATAACCAAACAGAACATGTTCACCATAAACACAACAATCCATAAATACTAAACAAAAAACACTTCCGAAAACGTAATCAACAAAGACCAAGGCTCTGCACACTCATTGTGACCACACAAGCACAACCTGCTGAAAGCCCACACATACACCATTGACATAAAGTTGGGTTATGAACATGACAATCTGATCAGCCATGCTGTCCTGTTTTCTGACCTCAGGGGAATCTCCGGCCTCTGCTGCGTCCCATCTGCTCATAAAAGCAAACACAACACGTTCTATTAAGCACACAATGATCTGAGCTAAACAATGCATTAACCAATAACAATAATAAATAATATGTTTTAAATAATACATTAATAAATGATGTGCGTATGTGAGTGAGTGTTTACCTTCTGGCCCTGCCGGTAAGTCGGTCTTTGCCCTGAGCTTTGCTGCCACTGGTCACCGGGACCTTTTTACCTCCTCGGCCTCCCCTGACTGTCGAACCCGTAATGACTCCTTGGTCATTCCCAGGCGTTGATGCTGTTTTGCCTCCTTGGTCAAAGGAAGTCGTTGAGGTGGTTTTGACTCCTTGGTTACTTCCCAGCATCGGTGCGGTTTTGATTACTTGGTCGTTTCCCGGCATTGGGGCGGTTGTGACGCCACGCTCTACCTTCTCTCTGGCCCTCCTCTCTGGCTGGTGGGCTAAGGAAAGGCAAAAAATCTTGACCATAATGTACACTTTAGATTATAGGCGTTTATTTATTAACGAGAGACACTAATGTGCTGATCTTTGTCTATTATCAGTGAAACATTCAGGGCTGTATGAGCATGCTGTATGTATTTGTGCTGTATGAGCTTAGTCAGTTGTGTAGTGTCTTTATTCAACAGGTCACCCACATTGTCGGTCCCTATGGAGAAACAACTTTCTCTAGAACTGTCACATCAGTGTAACACTGTCAAACCTACCATGTGGATCAGAGATAGATTTGTGCTGTCCTCTCCTCCCTGTTTTTCCACCTGCCCATCACAAACAGACCTAATCAGATCAAATCTATCTGCCAGTGGAGATCGGTTAGTGAAAAGAGGTAAGATGTGATTTTTCAAAATGTATCCCGAGTCTCTCACCTTTGACAGGCGCGTCGTGATCTCGTTTAGGAAACCTGAGGCCAGACATTCAGTTCACAGCAGAACACAACCAGTTATATACAGTACAGGATGCCATGGGTCATCATTTAAATAACAGCATGCCATGCTAAAACTTTCATTTGGTCCACTGACTAAAGCACAGACTCACTGGGTTATGTTTCAACAGTTTATTTTTTTATTGTTATAGCCATAGTAAGGTGAGCAGAAAGAGCTGTTCTGACTGGTTGTGACTTCTCTATGCACAATCATTTACGACATCTAAAACTAAAAATATTTCGTCGTCCGTCTCCCAGGGGAATCATTTTTTTTTTTTTTTAAACCTCTCCAAAAAAGGAAAGGCATTCCAAGGTCTGCTTAAAATAGCCCAGTCCCAGGACTCTTTAAAGCTGGACTCTTCTTCTAAACAGAACATTGCTTCAACGACTGCCACTAAGGAGCAGTGGTGATGCAGACGCTTAAAGCTTGTATGAATCATACGGAAATGTGTGTCAAGACTTTGTCCACTGACAAAAACAAATAATTTAAATACCTATCTATAGAACAACTCGGGCACCATGAGAAGAAAATCGGGCATAGCAGTGAGGATTCTGCTGTTTAAAAGAATTGGCTTTATAGTAACATTGTTGACATACTGACAAGCACATGTATATGAAACTTTTGTGAGGGCTTGAAGACCTGGCATTGTACCCCCCCAACCCCCACAGTTAACAAGTTAATCTACCAAGGGAATGCCTGGCTCTGAATTCTATGGAAAAACCCTAGAAAAACATACACTGTCCTACTCTGGGACAAATACCTCTTCTAACCTAATATCAGTCCTCGGTGAAACTCCTGACAGCATTATTCCAAAATCACCAAGTGAGTTGGAGTCTGGTTTGTGAGCTAGTGGAGTCTTGTGACAGTGTGACGTAAGTCAAATAGGCCTGGGAGAGAATTGGGTGTGACCACAGCCCCAAGCAGTCATGGGGAAAATGCATAGCACACATATGTTGGTATCCACCCTGGAGCTAGAACCTAAAACTTTTGCGCACTAAACGTAACCAGGCATTCCTTGCCGGCATAGCCAGCAGGCCTCAAACGTTTCCTCTCCAATCTCTAAGATCCTTCCATTGACAGACTACTGATTTGAGGGTGTCATAGAATGCAGATGATTGGTTGATGAGATCACGAGAATGCAAGTGATTGGTTAATATGGTCAGACAGAACACAGAGGATTGGCTAATGAGGTTAGGTTTGAAACCAAACTCACAATAACACAGGTAGTAGTTGAGTTAGTTGGGCTGTTAGCTCTGCTATGTATCTGATGGCTCATACCAGTTAGTATCAAGGGGTTCAAAGAAACAAACACTTCACATGAACAATAACCTCTTATTTTTTTTATTGCAACATGAAATTATTAACAAAATGCAAATTGAGCACTTAAGTATGCACATATTATACATAATACAAATAACAGACTCAACGGGCAAAACATGCAGGAAAAAAAAAAGAAAATGACTTTTCATTGTTAGACAATGCAAAATGAGGTTAGAGGCAGTGATTTAGACCAAGGAGACTGAGGAGGGTGGGTCTAAGGGTCGGCAGCTTACATGCTATCTAACGGCTAACGGCCGGCAGCTTACATGCTATGTAACGGCTAACGGCTAACGGTCGGCAGCTTACATGCTATCTAACGGCTAACGGCCGGCAGCTTACATGCTATGTAACGGCTAACGGCTAACGGTCGGCAGCTTACATGTTCTCGGTTTTGTCGACGTCCCAAGCTCGTCGCCATTGACCCTGGGAGTTCTTATGACGGGCGACTCGCTCGCGGTCGATGGCATCTCGCTCCCTCTTCCAACGCAGGTACTCCTGGTGTTCCTGGGAGGAGATGGGGGTCAGGTGGGCTGCAGCGGGGCTAGAGGGACCTGGTTCCTGGGGATGAAAGGGCTGATGGCCTGGCTGCTGCTCAGAGTCCTGGAGGAAAAAGAAAAAGTTCATGATTTATGACATCACCACTCTACAGTATTTCTCCTGGTCTATGTTTCCCTCAGAATGAAAAGTGGGAGAATGACTGGACATATTTCTACTGACACTGCGGTAGACTTGTGTGATTGTGCCTGATTGCATCCTAATGGGTTGCTGTGGTTTAAAAGGAAATGTTCTCTCGGTGACCGTATCTAAATGAGGTTTCATCAGGGAGTTCAGAATGATCAAGGGAAACGTTTACTCACACATAGTGGGAGGAGAGTATAGAAAGAACAGACTGAGAGAAAGAGGGAGAGAGAGAAAAAAGAGAGAGAAAGAAAGAAAGAAAAGAGAGCATGCAAAAGAGATGAGTGAGAGATTGAGAGAGATAAAAAGAGAGAGAAAGAGAAAGAAAGAGATGTTTTGCTGGTGTTGTGAGTGGACCACTCCAAGGAGCCCCAGGGGGGGCCACGCCTCAAAGGTTCCAACAGGCCGCATCCTGCTGCCCCCCCCCTACCCCCCCCCTCTCCTCCTCTCTGCTAATTTGTTAAGAAGCACACTACCCTCCATTTCCTGCCTGAACAGAAACTTCGATGAAGTGCTGGGGGCCGTCTCCTATTGGCATCACAGCAAATTCTTCTGATTAGCCTAGCAGCTAAAATGCTCCTCCCCCCTCCCCCAATAGGTAGCACGGTCAACTGGTTTCTACCAACGTAAGCACTAAGTGAGGGCAAGGTTGTTGCTTTCAGGTGGTTGCCAAGACACCAATTATTTCCTATTTAGTGTTAAGTATTGGTGTTGTTAGAATTTCCATCACCAAAAGGTGAATAGGTAGTTGACTCGTTAACCTGGCTGTCATCGAAGTGAGGGCTTTCTATCAATTTACTGTAAAACTCCCATATGTCTCCACTCTGAATAATTTCAGTCTACAGTTGCTATTTCATATTCAGAAAATGTTAAAAACCCATGTGCAGCTTAATTAAATATTATGCACTAACGCAGACAAATTTGCAAAACCTTTTTAAACTCTCTAAAGGTATGTGTTCCTATTCTAGTTTTCTGTTTAACCATCTATATGAGTCTACTATCTAAGTATTACGTTGTCTTTTTTGCACGTGAACATGTGTACCTTGTAATGCAGTTCGTACTCAGAGAGCCAGTAGTGCTCCTCGGTCTGTCTCTGGAGATGCCTGACCTCGTCCTGGGACAGATCAACATCAACATCACAGTGTTAGCGAGGGGTGGCTTATTCGTTCCACACCCTCCAGAGTAAAAGGTCCCATCTCCTGCTACTGCCAGGTAGCCCAGTTAACTGGCAACCACTGCCACCTAGTGGCCTTACAGTGTCATGGCAGGCAGCACAAAGATGGGTCCAAGATGGTTCTCTTGTTGCCCTTAAAAGCTGACTTGGGCTGTGGTAGGCTGAAAAGCGACTGGCGTTGCCATGGCAGCGAGCCCAGGGTAGACCTTAGCTGGTTCGAGGACAGCTAGTATTCATGGGGTGTCGATTTACAGCCTTTGGTTACTCAAGACACATTCAAATAGAGAGGCACAAAAACGCATAAACACACAAGGACAAAAAAAGTAGCTCTCCGTCTCCCAAACACCCTCCTGCCCCTGCTCTTGGCCATGGGCCAGCTTAGAACAGTGTTTTTGGGATGGAGGCCTTTCAGCTGCAGCAGTGGAATGGTAATGAGTAGTGGGAGAGAGACACCAAACTAAAACAAAGTCTGAATGCTTCTCTCCCTCCATTGCACTTTCTCTCTAGCCTTATCCTTTTGTCCCTCTCCAGCCATTTGTTGTTTCTCTACACATCTTTTCCTCTCCCCTTTGGCTGATTCCTCCTCCAACCTCCCCTTTAAGAGTGATGTCATCAAGATGGGACTATGGAGAGTAACCCTTCATTAGACAAATATCAACATAGACAAACAGCTATTAATACTGGGGAGGGAGAACACTAGGACACTAGCTATTTACTGAAGTACACACACACACACACACACACACACACACACACACACACACACACACACACACACACACACACACACACACACACACACACACACACACACACACACAATAACCAATCTCTATGCTTCCACCCACGACAGACAGCTTCGTTTAAATACAAAGCAGCCAGCCCATGAAGAGGAGGGGGCACAGTGTGTGTGTGTGTGTGTGACTGAGTGAAAGTGTGTAGGATTGCTAGACGAGAGGCAAAGCCCTAGCAGCTGTTGAAGAGCCTCTGTGTGCCTTGGAGATTCATAGTGTCTGTCTGCATAGCATTTTACTGAGCAGCTAACAGTGCTGATGCCTGTGTGAGCGCTTATAAAATGACAAAGATACTGTTTTGTTTTTTACAACATTCTTGCCAACAGCCCAGATGGTGTTATTGTTATTTTGAAAACAACATGAGAGGTCTGTGCAGTACTTCTTATTGTAACACAAGAGAGACCCTCACTGGTCTACAGGTTGCTCAAGTGATATGAAGTTCTCCCTCAGAGGTACAGAGGCAGCTGATCCAAACCCTTCTGTTGGCTCAAAACAAACTCTGATTAGAGAATGTAGAGTGTGACTGGAAACCCACAAACACATACATACATAGAAGCACGCACGCACGCACGCACGCACGCGCGCGCACACACACACACACACACACACACACACACCTGCCTGGTTTGCCCCTCTAACACAGTACTGTCTGGTTTTACAAACTGCTCAGACATGTCTCCCTGGCAACGCCCCAGCCCGGCCACTCCCCTTCTTTGACAACAGCTGCCGTGGCCCAATGGTGTGCTGTAGCGATGACGGTTGACGGCTGCATTAACACAAGCTAATAGGGTTGACTTATCGTTCATCCTTTATCGCAAAACAATGCAAATGATGCAATCCATGTGAGTAGTTGGTCACGACTTTTCTGTAGCTCCAAACGCAGTGCATTTCAAACTTAACATTACCACTTGGCTAAATTGGCAGATACCAATAGCCAGAGTGCCCCAACACAGCTATAACCCACTGCAGTGTGCTACCTGGTACGCAACCCAAGTTAGCATGTCATTCTGTGTTGTATTAAACAACATTAATCTACTGTATGCCTAAATGATGCAACCCTGTGTTAAATCATGCAATATTACGCTAACCTGATAAGCCATACAATGTAGTCAATGCTCTATTTACAATGTGGAATATGATAAACAGTGCAGTATAAGTCTAGTGTGCTAAAACTGTAATGCACATTACCACGCTAACCTGTGTTGCGTCATACTAACCTTTGTTATGAGGGCAGCAGGCAGCTTCTTTCGCCCTCCTGACTCCATCCTCTGCTGCCCTCCATTACCAATCAGAATGCTCCTTTCCTTGGGGTCGGGGCAGGGTTTTTGTGGGGTCTCGCTCACCACCCTCTTGCCATGCTAAAAGATGTGTTACGCATTCAGGTAAAAAAAATGAATTTCGACCAACATTTTATTCCGACCACCACTCATTAAATTTTTTACATTACAATCATTTAGCAGACACTTTTATCCAAAGTGACTTACAAAAAATTGTGCCTACAACAAGAGAAGGTAAGAAACCTTAAGTCAGGTAGATAAAATCCGTGCATCCCTGACCCGATCACCTAGATAAGAGCTAAGCAAGTGCTACATTAAACATCAGGATACAAAACAGAACCATCACAAACCAACTACAAACAATTTATTAGTACAAACAATTACTTAGTATATCAAGTGTAAGTACAAGGTACATGCAACAGCTCCACACTAATAGAACCAATGAGGTCATAGTAATAATAATAACAACAACAGCAGCTACCTTGTTGTTGTTGTTGCCTGCCATGGTGACCAGAAGCTGCCTCCTACTGCCTCGCCCAGCGCCTAGCTTAGGGCCATCTCCCCTGGCTCCAAAATCGCCGCTACCTGGCTTGGTGACCACCGTCCTCTTCTCCTGCTTCCCAAGGAAATTTGTTCAGGTTCAGGTTCACTTTATTTGAATTTGAATTTATTTTTATTAAAATATGACATCCCAGTATTTTCTAGGGGTTGGGTTAGTATTTATTAAGCTGTTGTTCAGCAACACTAGATCTGTTCCCAGGTAGAGTAAATAGTGTACAGCCCATAGTACACCACCAATAGTTCACTCATCACCGTCCGAACCTGGTCTGACCCGGCTGGACTTGCAAATGGTGATGGTGAGATCTTACCCGGCTGGACTTGTTGATGGTGATGGTGAGGTCTTCAGTCTGTCCCCTGCCACTCCTCACAGTCTCCACCTCCTCTCCCTGCCCCTCGTCCTCTTCTGCAGCTTTCTTCTTGTCATCCTCTACTTCCTGAAACAAAACGTCCAGAGGTTATTGCTGCTGCAACAACAAGTGTTTCATATTTTTAAATATGAAACCAAATGTGTTTGGATATTGTACAATATGGGAGGGTTGACTCTGACCGAGCGGCATCTTGAAATGGCACCCTTGTGCACTTAAAACCATTCCCAAAACCAAACTACTGGCCTTCCCCATCGCAACCATCGCCATGCCAACTTGATGAACTGTAAACGGTCATGATGGCAACATGTTACAGTCCCTCTGCCATCCCACTAGACCCGTAAAAAAAAAAAAAAAAAGTCTCCATGCCAACACATCGACCCAGTCGCGGTGTCCATGCAAACCCACTGACCTGGTACCGCTTGACGAGGGCCTGGTTCTTCCTGCGGAGGGCCTCAATTCTCCGGTCCAGCTCGTCGTCCCTCTGCTTGCGCTTTGACAGCATGGCGCCGGGATCCTGTGGGAATGGAGGGGGAGCTCTTTTCATAGTGTTCCTAATAGGACAAGTACGGCCAAGACAGTGCTTGACCCTTTATTTTTGATAGGCTCTGAAGTGTGAAAATTATCAAACTTTAAGCTAAAACGAGGCATTTTGAATTTCCTGTAGTCTCATCGCAACAATGTTAGCCATGCCAAGCAGCTTTGGGGCTTTAAACACGTGGTTGGAAAGCCAGTCCTTGGTCACTAAAGTAACTTGGTAATGGAACTAAGTTACTTAATAGAATCTAAGTCTAATGCTATAAGTTTAGAAACATTATGCTGTTATATGTTTAGAAGATTACTCCAGACAACATGAAAAAATTAAACAATCAACTAGGGCTTATACCTTCTGGTCGATTAACCGACTAACTGGTCGACATGTTCTGGGTCGACCAAATTCTCACTGGCCGATAAATCGCTGGTGTTGCTTTCATAACACTTTTTAACATGAAACAATTAAACAATCAGCCATGAAAGCCTGTTGTGACCAGGTAAAAAACACTTGTCATGCTTGGTCACATACACACAAGACAGGTAAGCAGGCAAACATGTAAAACAGACAGACGGGCAGACAGACGGGCAGGCAGACAGGCAGGCAGGCAGACGATGGGAATTTCTTGCAGTTTAAAGATACCACTGTGTCCACAGCGGTCACACGCACACCCAGGCGACCGCACCCTCACGTAAACACAGGCATGCAAAGCCCTGAGATGTAGTCAGGATCAGTCTTTGGGCTGGGTATCACAGTGAAAGCTATTAGTTGAGCACGCCAACAATCCTAACACTGTCATTGGGGCAAGAGGACTGCCAAAGCTCCCCCTTCACTGCCTTTCAACCTCCCTCCCTCCCCCGGTGAATCATGACCACAACAACTAGACGTCTCTATGGTTACACACTGTTCTATTGTGTTAAAAAGACTGCCAGGCTTAGTTATTTTCCTGAAAAGCAAGACTATTAGCTTTACTTTAAAACCGTTGGGTTCATTTTATTTTTGTTTCCTCAGTTTGTTGGTTAATACAATCAGTATCCCACACACTGTGTGCTGCGGCCTCTCTCTGTCTGCCTTTGGGGGACGAAAAGCCCAGCGTCTGTCCGGTGCCTCCGGTTGTCCTCGTCACTAACCAGGTTTCTACGGCGAGAGCTGCTGGGACATGACGGGGACAGGGACACCTTCAACCACTGGGTGCCTCAAAACCAATGGCTGTTAATGTGCTCATGAGCTGCAAACGCAGGAACGAGACCACACGATAAAACACTTAACTGACACAACAACGGGGGTTCGTCACTCAGGCTGGGGTTACAAGATGGCTGATCCATTGCTGACTAGTGTAGTTCATTGTCACCAGCAACAACCTAAGCAACAGTAGTTCCTGTGTATGCTTTTTTTATAGGTTTTTCTTTCCATTCTTCCAAGTCCATGATTCTCCCAACTCAAGGAGGATCAAACAGTAAGTGAAGCTGCCCTTTAATTTAAGAGTCTTCATTTAATGATTTTTTCCCATCATAAACCATAATGTAAAAAGCATTTATAATACTGTTCAATTATTTTTCAACTATTATGCTTGCAGATGTACACTGGATCTGAAAAACAGTTACTATAACTGCAATCGCCTGTACATCCTCGCCTAATCTCAATGCTGTTGTTCACAACCGGCAGTTGTTATACTGTCGTCCCCCCCCCCCCGCTGCTTTTCATTGAACGAGTGCGTTTGTGACTGTGCCGGTTGTGCCCTCCTCAGGCCTACGAGAGACTGACAGTCTTTGAAGAAGCATTGTATTGAGAAACACCAGCTACAGGTCTACAGGTTTAGGCATTGTACGGGCACTCATTGTGTCTGAAATTGTCATATGATGAAGGGGTGGGTGGGGGATAGGGTGCCAGTCACATGACGTCGTCACCCGGGGGAATACTATACAGAACACTCGCTGCTCCATGTTACATTCCAATCAGAGTAGAACAATGAGTCACTGCGAACACACAGACACGCAAACTATAAACAGACATGCACACACTAACACAAAGACACAAAAGTCATAATAGTTGCACCTTGGATTTGGAACATTGACCAGCAGGTTACCGTCATAGGTTGTTTTTTTTTGTTAACGTTGTCAAACAAGGGTCAAGCCTGTGCAAAACTTCTCTCATTTAGCAATAGATTTACTAGTGTTGGAGGGTACTGAATGAATAGTAAGAGTGGTGGTGACCAAAGGAGACAGGGAAAAACCTAAATTCACTAACCTGAGCCTAATACTACAGTAATCTAAATGGATGCACTGCTTCTGCTTAACCAACGACAGATTTATTTAAATTGGATGCTTTTGAATCTCTTTGTCATTAGTCCGTGTGACCTCGGTATCATGAGATCGGGGAAGCCTTTTTTTTCTCCTGTCACACTGCCTCTTTGAGAGGTTTCTTAAGATCGCTGGCAACAAACACACACTGACAGAGAGGGGCTGCCACTGTCCTAATGCTGCTGGTAACCGGTTCTCACAGAGCAATGCTGCTCCCACCCCCCTAGTAAATCTACAGTTATTTAAACACACAAATGTCCTCTCTCGGACTCCACATAAACCCTTCTGTCGAGAGAAAGATAAGCATCTAATCCCATTGAAGGACAACAGATAAGTTTATTTGGGGTCCAGTAGGAAAGAGTGCAGCCAAAAATCCGGACCGAACACAGGACTGACAATTCAATCCCCAACCTGCAAGCCACTGTCTGTGCTATATAGTAAACAAGGTAGCACACGGATAGCTTACCACACAGCAAAGCAGAGCTTTCCGCACCACACAGCCAGCCTCAACCAGCTAAAAATACAGCGTCATAGCCCTAGACAGCCAACAGAAAGGCCGGCAGACAAAGAGTAAGGAGAGGGACGGAGCAACTGCAGACCGTTTGGAGAAGGAAAGAGAGCAAGAGAGAAAGAGAGAAAGAGAGAGAGAGAGAGAGGGAGAATGAGAGAAGGGGACTCACGGCAGTGTCCATGTCAGTGTTAGAAGCTGGTCCGGTTCCAGCGGGCCTAGCTCCCCATCGTGACGTTCTGACAATGAAGACAGCTGGGCTGCCAGCCAAGGATCCCACCTCACACTCACACACACACACAGACAGACAGACAGAGAGAGAGAGAGAGCCCCCCTGAAGGATAGGCTAGCACTGGTCCTGGCTGCACGCAGGCTCGCTCGCTCACTCACCCACCCACCCACTCCCTCCCTCCCTCTCTCTGTCCCTCCGTCACTCCCTAACACACTGTCCAGACTCACTCCCCCTCCCTCACTACCTTCCTCTGGGGTACTAAGTTAAAATTAACCTTCACACTCCACCCCACCCCCCTTTTCCTAGCTCAGAACATACTAGTTACATTTGGTTGGGGGAAGAGGGGAGGGAGGGGAAGGGGGAGAGAAGGGGATGGAGCTTGGGGGTGCAGCAGGGGTAAGAGGGGGTCTGCCTGTGGGTTCCCACGCCTTCTCATACAGAACAGGCTGTCTGCTTCAGCTCGGGCACATAATGATATGCAACAGACAGTCTGGTTCATACAGACTGCACTGAGGATAGTGAGGCTGAGTGCCCCCCAGTGTCAATCTAAAGTGGACTGACTGCACCAAGTGAGACTTAAATGTTGAGAATAGTCTTTTTGAGACTATCCCGTTCGAGTTTTGAAGACTGTGACCCTCTGGGTACTCCAGAACTGCTCAAGCTACACACTGCTTCTTTTCATAGAGAATACAATTACCAGTTGAAACTCAATGTTCTAGCTTGATGCACACTCACATACCATGGCATAGCCTACATTTCTAAAGGATAACACCAGCCCTGACAAACAGAATGCAGGGTTCACCTATATTCCCTTATATGCACAAGTTTTAAATAATTAACTCTTTAAAAGCATGAGTTTCCATTCGCCAGGAAGTAAGAGTCTTAACCATGACTTGACATATACTCAATACATTTTTCTACCACCCAAATAGTGTTGACAGGTTAGATAGGGCTGATCAGAGCCCTGAACTGAACTGGGCCTATCATATTAATATGAAATATTGAGTGTAGACCGTAAATGAACATACGGTGTGTTCGTAGTAGTCCAGGCCATCATCTGCATAACCGCTTTCATCGTTCTGCAGGTGCATCAATTCAATCCCCATCTCTAGCTCGTTTGGCATGCAGCCAGGCTGGTTGGCTACACGAAAGGAACAAATAAGAGAAAGTGGGGATTAGTTTGTTCAACGTTAAAACTAAATCACACCGCTTACATGACTTACTGTTCAGCTGACTTTACTAAACTCTTTAGCTAGCGAGCTAGAAGCAATTTGGACGTAAGCTAACGCAGGCTAGCTTGTTGTGTTGGCCTGACCTAATAATACCTGGGATGAAGTAAGCCATATACACCAAAGTCGTCAAAATACAGTAAATGTTTTGTTTTTCACTTAAAATTGTTTCACGTGGCGTACGGCTAATTTCCAAGTTGCTAAGCTAATGTATATCCAGGGACTTATTAAAATTGACGGTAAAGGAACTATAGCCTATAGACAAATAACTGCAACTAAACCCTGACTTGATCTAATTGAAAGGCTTTCCCGTCTTTTACGTTTTTCTACACTAGATGGCACACATTATGTACTTTTATTAAGATGGGGAAATAAAATACTACTCTTTTACTTGGGGCTAAATCAGATTTATATTCAGACATGATCTTTCGCTGCCCCTTTAAGGGGTTTTGTTGTGTTGAAAAAGTAGCTCCAAATTCTGTAAACATTTATTACAGCACAAATGTATTTCATGTTTTCCTCTGTTTGTGGTGGAATATATTAGACAGCAAGCGAACAGTCAGTTATTGTAGTTTATGTGTTGGAAGCATGCAGGAAAAATGGGCGAAGGTAAAGATCTGAGCAACTTTGAAAATGGCAAAATTGTGATCCCTAGACTTCTGGGTCAGAGGATCTCGTGGGGTGTGACGGGTGTCGTGTCCAATTCAGTTCCTCCTCGGATTCCTTTGAGGAGCTGTGCTGAAATTTCAGTAATCAGTGGAAAGCGCGCGTACTTTGAAATCACCGAATGAATGCGTGAGCGCACGTCTTTCTACGGGTTGCAAAGATGACCAAACAGTATAGAAAATAGCTTGCGCTTGCTCGCCAATATTTACCAAAACACGAAACGCTACATTTTGTTCGATAATCGATATGTACTGTATATATATATAATAAATAATTTACCGTGCATTACCATCTGGGCACACAGAGTCCCCACTGAAGGTTTCAACATCCAGCTGCAAAGAGAAGGGGGAGGCTGCAGACCTGGAGCCCAGACAGCTCGTTCCCTCAGGCAGCTACAGGCCCAAGGCAGTTTGAGGACCCTGTTACTAGGCTAGTAGTATACTTATCGTCCAGTTGGCAGCGGTAATGCACCATAAACTGTTTTTCCAACCGCCAATAAAGAACCAAAACAAGAGCAAGAGCAGTGAGCAAGAAACAAGAACAAGCAACAAAAATTAAACAGGAGAGGCGAGGGCCACGAGTCAATTCACACATAGGTTGAAGTATGAATAAATACTTTATGGGTCACGAAAAAGTTGTCTTTATTTATTTTTTCCATTTTATTTTAGACAGGGATGAATTGTTTGGCTTCGTAAAATGCTATGTAAAATTCTGTTCTGTAGGTGTATGACAAACAATAGTGAGTAGTACAGCGGGAATATGTAATCAATGGTGCATATCATTACACTGTATGTCTTGAGGGGTTATATATTTGAATTGAACGTTTGTATATAAATTCTGAACAACATGGATCACTAAATTGCCCCATATGGAAAGAAAATGTATTTTACTTTTTTTTCCCCAAAAACATTTTGAAATGTATTTAAAATACCTAAGATTCTGGCCGTTTGATTTATATGTATTCTAAATATATTTTAAATGTATTCAAAATGCGTTCCGAATGTAAGGTAGAGCCTTTTCAAAAGCTCTCTAAATTCATGGTAGAATACATTTCAAATGTATTCTAAATGTATGGTAGAATGTATTTCAAATGTATGCTGAATGCATTCTGAATACAAGGTAGAGTGCATTTCAAATGTATTCTAAATATATGGTAGAATGTATTTCAAATGTATGCTGAATGCATTCTGAATACAAGGTAGAATTCATTTTAAATGTATTCTAAATGCATTCTGAATGCTAGGTAGAATGCATTTGAAATCGATTTTAAATGTATGGTACAAACATATTCCAAAATATGATATCCGACAATAAACACACCTGACATTTTTGAAGTTTAAGAACATTGAAGAACTTTGTGAGGAAAACACACAAACAATAATTTACGGAAAACAATTATTTATTAGAATAAGAAAAATATTAGATTTATATAGAATTTTTGTCCACTTATTATCGACACTCGTGCACAGCTGGTCTCTGATGCATGACGGGCCCCTCCGCATTGTGGCTTCTGTAAATCAAATAAATTAGTGAAACGTAAGTGAAGTAAGTGAAAGCTACATTAACATTAACAGTGAAAGCTGCAGTGATTGGTGCCAATAAAAAGTGGACCAAGGAAGGACAACCGGTTAACCAGCGACGATGTCATGGGCACCCTGGGCTCATTGATGCACATGTTTGAGCGTCAGAATTGGACCGTGGAGCAATGGAAAAAGGTGTTCTGATCTGATCATGTGGGTGGATGAGTGCATGCGTTTGAGTGGTTTACCTGGGAAAGAGATGGCGCCAGGATGCACTATGAAAAGAAGCCAAACCGGTCGAGGCAGTGTCGTACTCCGGGCAATGTTAGGAGACCTTGGGTCCTGGCATTCATGTGGATGTCACTTTGACACGTAGCACCTACAACTTACAATGAGATTACAGGTACAGTCTCGCTAGAGCAACCAAGTGTCTTGCTCAAAGGCACACTTGTGGTTGTGTTCCTGTGGAATTTGAACTCATGACCTTAATGGTCACCAGCTAACAGTCCTGCACACTAGGCCACCACTATCGAAATTTTTGCTGTGTGTTGGGCTGGACACGATAAACCTAACGTTGTAACATTGTGTAAAGTTCATTGGACAACTACGCGCTAGGCACACTACGCACAAGGCACACACTCACACCATGACTGTGCTCTAAGCACACACACCAACTACTGTGTGGTTGGATGCATCAGATAGGACATACAGTAGTCTGTAATTAACACCTGGTGATGCATTCTTTTTGCAACTGCAGGCCTGATCCTGCCCAATTTTTTGGGGTGTTTCCTTCATCATGTCAGAATATGTTCGCAAAGCCGTTCCAAACTGTAAAACAAAAAAGGTGTAACTGGTCTGGCTTGGATAATCTACCCTTATTGTCCATTGGCCTTTTAAAAAAAAATCAAGGGAAGTTATCATCTGGGCCAGTTCAGTCTAGGTACCTCTCAGCCTACCATTATAAACGCACAAAGTGTAATGTTTAACCCATCCAGCACCAACTTCTACACACTGAGCCCCCTCATCGCCCCACCTTTTTGGGCTACTGCTTCCCTCACCACACCTACTCTCCATCGCACTATAATAAACAGGCTGAAGACATATTATTTACTCTTGATTATTTCACTGGACAAGGTATGGCCTGTTTTGATATTTGACATAGTTCAGCCAGGCAATGTTTGATTTGATATTTTCTTTTGCTTGGGGATGGCTAGTGCAATTTAAAATAATGTAATGAAATTGTATGCATTTTGTTGATCTAACGCATTGATCTAAAATCTAATTTTCTTTTTTTCTGTCAGTCTTTCTCCTCGTTATCATCTGTTAGACATAATGAGTGATCCAGGTAAGAATGTTAATTTAAAATACAGGTGGTTATAAATATATTATACTGTGCAAATTACTTTTTTGATGCATGCTACTTCTAGAATATGCATAATTCTATATTTTAGTTTAATTGATTATGCTCTTGTCCTTTTACAGCAAAGGCACCAGCGGTAAGTCTGCCCTCTTTAGTAAACAAAGACTGCTATTAAGTTCTACATACTGTAGAAAACAGACATTATTATAATATATATGTATGTGTGTGTATTCATATTTTACCTGCATGAGCAGTAAATAAGCAGCACAATTTGCATGAGATGTGACGTGTACGTCTCTCTTGCATTTTTAGGGCAAGAAAGATATCAAGGATAAGGCACATCCACCAGGTGCTGATGAGGTAAGCAAGCCATCTGACTGTATCTATGATCTTAGTCTGATAACATTGACTGAGCATCTCAGTAAAACAATCTACACTGTATAATAAATATACTTCGTAACGGCGCAATCCATTGTTGTATAACGTATTCTTATGTACAAAGTATTTTTTATTTTATATAGTATGTTAGTTAACTGAAACCAAGCCAGATTTGAATGCACAACATTTTGCAAGATATGACCGTAGACAACATCTTTGTATAACCCAAGCCAGTTGGCAATAGACTGTTGAATCTTAAATGTTTAATCACAGGAAAGGAAAGGAAACCAATGCTTTCAAACTTTTAACTAGAATGTTATTAAACTAGCTTTAACTTATTATTGTTTTGGTCGTTCACAGGCAAAGAAGCACGACAAGGGAAAAGGACATGACAGCCATCCACCCGGAAAAGGAGGCGTCCACCCCGCCCCTGGAAAACCAGCTGGTCATGGTGGACATAAATAGAATCCTTCTTTATTTACTTTTTGGACCTTAAAGTACTGTTACATGATTGTGAAATGTTGAATAAAACTCGGTAAAGTCAAGTGAAACAAAGTGTCTTCATTGAAGTCTTCATGAACGATAGTCTTTCCTGATTCAATTTCTGCATTGAAATAATGAGACTCTGTTGGCAGCCAACAAACTTTTTTAGTCTTACCAAACACTAGCTTCAACTATGATCAGAAGTTTGTAGGCTGAAAGGTGGAGGGTGGGGCATCAGACCTCCAGAGACAACGTGCAGGCAGCATCCTGCCTAGAGGGCATGTAGCACCCAATAATGTAATAATTACGGTGGTGTACGTTTGACCATGGTAGACTAACACCACCTTTCATTTGCAGAGCCTAGTTTACCTCTGAGAAGAAGCTAAAATAAAATCATTGATTCGTACTGTGTTGAATCAAAATATTGTAAAATTACAGTTTTTTTGCACATGAACACGGAAAGGGAATTATTCACTTACAGCATGACCGTGTGAGACACCAACATGAGAGCCAGCAATGATCTTATGGTGTAATATACAAGTTAATAAAAATGGTTAGATTACTCAGATAGGGCCGTTGCAGTCTGACCTGGAACAGTGCCAGAAGAGTTTTGGGGCAGGTAAAGAATTGAAGAAGAATTGAAGAATGCCTTTTATTGTCGTTATACACAGGTACAATGAGATTAAGCAATCACCAAACGGTGCAGTACAGAGTAAAACAGGAATAAGATAAGATAAAATAAAATAAATAAAAGTATAAAATAAGATAAGATAAGATGGGTGCGTAGTCCCGATAAAAATATATCCACATGTCTATGTACATTACAGTAAGAAAATATCTAAATCTATGTATGAAATTCACAGCTGAAAAATACGTCTATACAGGTATTGCACGGAATTAACAGGTATTGCACGGAATTCAATAAATATACCTATATGACTATTGGACAAGGGTTACAAATTTGAGTTCAGCAGGGTTATTGCCTGGGGGTAAGTTTGTTTGTTTGTTTGTTTGTTTGTTTGTTTGCATTTTGAAACCGGTCCACCCCTGCTGCTGCTGGATGCCTCGTCTCGTGGCACTCAAGTTACCGACAGTAACAGTCACACCCTCGTGTCACACCCTTTTTGCCACTGACAGACAGACCGACCGACAGGCAAACAGACAGACAAACAGGCTGGACAGACAGACCGACAGGTTAACATACAGAGAGACAGGCAGATGGTGGAATTTATTGCCATTTAAAGATACCACTGTGTCCACAGCGGTCACACGCACACATAGGCGACCGCACCCTCACGTAAACACAGGCATGCAAAGCCCTGAAGTGTAGTCAAGATCAGCCTTTGGGTTGGGTGTCTCAGTGAAAGCTATTGAGCAAGCCAACAATCCTAACACTGTCAGTGGGGCACGAGGACTGCCAAAGCTCCCCCTTCACTGCCTTTCAACCACCATTACTCGATGGCTCGCGACATAACAAGACATCTGTTTACACATTGTTCTATTGTGTTAAAATGAATGCCGTGCTTAGTTCTTTTTCTGAAAAACAGGACTAGTAGCGTTACATTAAAACCGCTGGGTTCATTTTATTTTAGTTTCCTCAATTTGTGGTTAATACAATCGGTATCCCACATTCTGTGTGCTGCAGCCTCTCTCTGTATGCCTTTGGAGCAAAGGTGGAAGGTGTCGGGCCTCAGCACTTTGGTCTTCTCCTAAAGCCCACTGTCTATCCGGCTCCCTTTCTTCAGTGAAAACCAAGGCAAAACAAATGTAAAAAGCAGTACTCAATGATAACTAATGCGATAGTTTCTAAACAACTTTTTTTTTTGTGGGTGTGTGCCTTTGTGTCTGTACCAGTTGTGTCCTCAGGCATATCAGAGTGTGACAGCCTTCAAAGAACCATTGTACTGAGAAACACCAGCTACAGGTCAACAGGTTAAGACTGCTTTTACTAGCACTCCTTGTGTCTGCAATTGTCATAATATGGTATGATTTTATTAATATTATGCTGGGGGGATTGTTAGAATGACAGTCACGTTCACCCGAGTGAACACGATACTGAACACTCACTGCTCCATGTTACATACTCATTTTACTTTTTAACAGTATGAATTACCCAACAAATATAGTCTTATCCATGACTTATCATCTACTATTCTACTCAATCAAAATCTCTCCCACCCAAATAGTGTTAACATGTTAGACAGGGCATGACCATGACATTTTGCTGGGCATATCATATTTTATATTATGTGGGGTGTAATAGACCGTGAATGAAGTCAATGAACATTCGTAGTAGTTGTCAATGTCAATAACTGCTTTTGTCGTCCTGTAGTTGCAGCATTTCAATGCCCATCTCCAGCTCGTTTAACCCACATCCTAGTTGACTGGTTAGCTCGCAAGGAACAAACCAGGAAGAAAGCGTAGATTCGTTTATTCAGTCTTTTGAGGAATTACTGTTCAGCTGACACAGAACATTGCAACAAATAATGACTGGGAAGCCTACTGGGTAGGAAACTGCATGCTTGAGTGGGCCTACAATATAACGATACTTTGGATGACTGAAAAAGTTGGATTAATGTTGAGCTAACGTTATCAAGCATGCAGGAAGTTATTTGGACGTAGGATCGAAACTAAAGCTAACTCAGGCTAGCTTGTTGGCTTGACCCAATTCATGACCTACCTGGGATGAAGTAATTAAGCCATTCACGAAAGTCAAAATAAAGTCAATGTTTTGTTTGTTACTTTAAATTAGAACACGTGTATTTTAATACTTAAAACTGACGGTACAACGGCAAAGAAACTGTAGCTGTAAACAAATAACTGCGCTGAAATGTGTGGCGCTATCCACAAATGAAATCTTTGAACAGAGTATAGCAGCTAGACTTTCTTGCCTATGATTATTTACCTTATTCTACACTAGATGGCGCACTTAAACAATAAAACAGCATGCTTTTTAGAATCAGGAAATAAAATACTACTCGCTAAGTTCCTGGTTGCTGAATCAAATTGGTACAAAATATTAATCTTAATTATATTATCAGACATTTTTATCTTTCCCTGACCATTTAAAACGTTCTAAGGGTTTTTTAAGTGGGTATATAAGTAGGCTATAACTCCAACTACCATTAACACATATTACCAGCACAAACCTATTTATTTTTTTCTCCGTTTTTGAGTTTTTACATTAAACTAAGCTACCAACTGGAAAGACTTTCTCTCTCTCTCTCTCTCTCTCTGTGTATGTGTGTAGGTGTGTGTGTGTGTGTGTGTGTGTGTGTGTGTGTGTGTGTGTGTGTGTGTGTGTAACTAATGTGGTTGAATGCTCAGCATCAGGCTGTAATTATAACCTGGTGGTGTGTTCTTTTTGCAACTGCAGGCGTGATCCTGTCCACATATTTGGGGTGTTTCCATCATCATACGATGAGCTTTTTACAAAGCGGTTCCCAACTAAGCTGTAACTGGCCTGGCATGGATCTTCCCTCATAAAAGCCTACTGAAAAAAAAATGTGTTATAATCGGGGGCAGTTCAGTTCAGGTACGATTTAGCCTACCACTAAAAACACAACAGAATGTGATAGTCAGCCAATCCGGAATCAGCTTCTACTCAAGAGTTGTCTAAGCATACTGAGCCCCCTCCCCACCCCACACCTTTTTGGGTTACTACCCATTACCACACCTTTACATCGCACTATAATAAACAGGCTGAAAACACATCTTATTCACTCCTGGATAATTTTCCTGGACAAGGTATTACTTGTTTTTATAGTTCACATGGCTTAGCAATGTTTGATTTATTTTTGCTTTTGGATGGGTTGCCCACTGGAACTTAATACAATTGTATCCATGCTTATTGTGTCCCTTGATCTCGAAGACATGCTTTTGTTTCTTTCAGCATTTCTTTTCATTCCTATCTGTTACCATCTGTAAAAGTCATCATGAGTGATCCAGGTAAGAATGTTAATTTAAAATACTGGTGGTTATTCATAGATTCTAATGTGCAAATGTGCAAATTATTTTGCATTTCCAACATTGAAATATTTGTTGATACATGTTGATACAGAACATAATAAAGCACGGTATGATGCATAATTAATAATTTTTGTATCCTCTTGTCCCTTTACAGCAAAGGCACCAGCGGTAAGTCTGCCCTCTTTAGTGAACAAAGACTGCTTAGTAAACATTAAGTTATTGTGTCTGTGTGTAACTGTATTTACAGTAATTAAGCTGCATCGTGTGCATGAGATGTGACATGCATGTACGTCTCTCTTGACTTTTTAGGGCAAGAAAGATGCCAAGGATAAGGCACATCCACCAGGTGCTGATGAGGTAAGCAAGCCATCTGACTGCATCCATGATCTTAGTCTGATAACAATGACTGAGCATCTCCGTAAACCAATCTACACTGTATAATAAATAAACTTTGTAACGGTGCAATCCATTGTTGAACAATGTGTTTTTATATACAAGGTACCTTTTTATGTATTTGGTAAGTTTGTTAACTGAAACCAAGCAAGACTTGAATGCACAACATTTAGCAAGATAAGGTCACGAACAACTTCTCTGTGTGACCCTAGAGGGTGATAAAGAACCCATATGTTTTATTATAAGCCATATTGGCAATAAATCTGAGACATTCAGTTCCTATGCTTTAACTAGAATGTTATTAAACTAGCTTTAACTTATTTTTGTTTTGGTCGTTCACAGGCGAAGAAGCATGAGAAGGGTAAAGGACATGACAGCCATCCACCTGGAAAAGGAGGCGACCACCCCGCTCCCGGAAAACCAGCTGGTCGTGGTGGACATAAATAAATAAAATTCCTCTTTGTAAACTTTTTGTCTTAAAACGTACTGTTTATATGTTGATTGTGAAAAGTTGAATAAAACTCTGGAAATTCAATTGAGAACATTGTCTTAATTTGGGCCCCTGTGAGTGTAAATCTCTCCAAATTAAGTCTCGTCATGTAAATAATGAGACTGTATGGCAGCTAAGCGCATTGTTGTCTAACAGAATATAAGCAGAAAGTTGCCTTAGGGGGAGAGACACTTAGTCCTCCTGAGAAAACATCCAGCCTAGGTGAATGAGTATTGTTTTGGCTACCAGTATAATATTTGAAAGCATGAGAAAGTCAAGGCTGCAACACTACCCAAAGGCATCAGCAGTTTACTCTGACCGATAGTTGTATACCACCCATATCAACTACTACTTATATTCTGTGCAAGTACAATAAAGTTGAATCTAATCTAATCTAATCTAATTTAATCTAATATATAAGCATGGCATTTACTTAAATATGGCCACTTTTCATACGCAGTTAACCTCTGACCTTATCTGTAAAATGGAATCCAAGTGAGCAAGTGAAAACACATTTTAGTGCAGCTCTGTCTCACATCTGATAGTATTTGAGCAAGGCCCTTTCAGACTCTATTCTGACAGGACTGCAATCAACAGAGCTGAAAAACACATAACACAACTAGACATCTGTCTCGTTTGTTTTTGTTACATTGAAATATCATAGTAGAAGTACTGTGGTTGAATTTTGCACATGAACACAGAAAGGGAATTCTTCACTCATAGCATGACACTGTGAGCTACCAGCATGAGAGCCAGCATTAATATTATGGTGTAATATACAAGTTAATAAAATGGTGAGATCACTCAGATAGGACCGTTGCAGTCTAACCTGGACCAGTGCCAGAAGAATATTTGGGTTGGCATGTTTGTTGGCATTTTGAAACCGGTCCACGCCTACTGCCTCTGGATGCCTTGTCTCATGGCAGTCACATTGCTGATGATAACAGTCACACCCTTTTGTGTCCTGTTCTCTTCCCCCTCCAGGCTAGCTCTCTCTCTGTCTGTTCTCTGACGTCACAGGACTGGCACAGACAGTGAAGTTTTAGGAGTAGGGACCCCTCGTTAGGTTAGATCTGTCATGGCAAAAATAGTTTATATGACCCTCGTGGGAAAACCACTTCTTTCTTTAAAAAATGTTTACTTTTTACCATATCTAGATTAAACTGTATTTTGCTTGCAGAATATGTCTTGATACAAAACACTAGATTGCTAAGAATATACTCCTAACTTAATATAACATACTTTCATGACAATTTCAAAAGATTATCCCAACGAACCTAAGCTTCTGAGCCACATGTGAGGACAATTTGAACTTCTGCTTACATTTCTTTTGTTTTACTTCTGCTTTTTTTAAGCAGAACGGGAACACTTCTGAGCTTCTAATTTATCCAGACGAGGATATTTTCAAGCTTCTTAGCTTAAGTCGTTCACTCTGCATCGGTTCCATGTTACAGGATTTCAGGAACTCAGGTATGTACCCTGGTTCCCCCCAACAGGCTAAAAGGTAGTGGGCTTCATTTAGTAGGTGGGAATCAATTAAAGAACTTGTAAAACTGACACAGAACCAAACTTGTTAATTCAAATACGGTGCATGATTAAGGTAGTGTTTTTGACTTTTTGCATCGTGCAAAGTGTTGTATTTGCTGCCAAATGCTGCCTGTTTAAACCTGCCTACATATTTGGGGGGTTTTCTTTTTGCTTAGAACAATTTACAACACAGCAGTTTTACTGGCCAGGCCTGAATATTCCTCTACTGTCATGTATAGGCCTGTGCTGGGGAGTGTGCTGGTGAGTGTGAACGGAGACGATCATGGCAACCTGGTCCGTCCAGCCAGCAGCACCAGAACCTGCTGATCATATACGAAACAAATGGTACTGAGTAGGAATCGAACCAGAGATTTACATGTAAACGGTTAATTTTAGGACAAACATCCTTCAGAACAACAGTATTTGTTGAAGTTATGCTAACCCTGCCCACTTATTTGGTACCCTGCAGCTAACGGCCAGTCACACCCAGTTTGCATTTTTCTGTGGATTTGGACATTTAAGGACATGATAATAAAGCAAACAGTCACCAGTTAGATGAGTCGCACAACAGCCTCTGATCAGTCTAACCTGTCCGACCTGTCGTACAACAAACACCAGCCTATTTATTTTACCGCACCTGCCCTCAAATCCACGCATTCTAACTACTCTCTGGAAAAGGTATGAACTGTTATCCTCTCACAGTGTGTGTGACATCTTACATTTTATATTTGTGTTTAAGGATTTGTAGACAGGGTTGCTGCCATGTTAATATTAAAAAGTAATTGTAGGCTGACAGTTAAAATGTTTAAACAGAAATACATCATTTTCTGCCAACAGTTTCACACTGTGATTGTAACTGAAAGAAAACATGAGTGATCCAGGTAGGATTTAAATGGATTAAAATTCTGGTAGTTATGCATGAACATGTAAATCCTTAGAACTACGTCTGACTAAGAGATTGTAAGATTAAAAGATTAAGTTAAGTCTAAATATGTCGTAATAATGTGGTCTTCTTATTCGAATTCACAGGCACACCCGATGTAAGTGTCTCATCATTGTGCAACTCTGAAAGAACCATATGCCACGCACCATAACTTCATAAAAAAAATATCTAAGTTGCTGCCTTTCGATAATATGGGAAGTCAATTGTTTACTTTTTCTCTATCAGGCTACAGCTGGAGGGGACGGAAGCGCGGTAAGAAGACAAGTCCTTCTGATCTCAAACCGTCAAATTGTACAAAAGCTGAAGTTTATAAATGTTTATGAATGTCTATATGCATGGGAAAAAAATGCATTCAAAAGTCTTATCTTACTGGACCAAACCCATTTACCTTTTGGTGTTTTTTCACGACTGACGAGGTGGAAGCGAGCATCAAATTATGAGTCGTCATCACTCTGCATGCATTGTCACTTACAATTAACTTGGAAACGCTGTGTAACCAGCTATAGATTGTTGTGTACCTAAATCAATGCCTGAAGAGGTTTAAAACTGAAACGCGATGTTGCTTCTTTCTTAGGGGAAGAAATCGCATTGTCACGGAGGAAAAGGAGGAGAGCATGGCCACAAAGGAGGAGAGCATGGTCATAAAGGAGGAGAACATGGTCACAAAGGAGGAGAACATGGTCACAAAGGAGGAGAGCACGGTCACAAAGGAGGAAAGAGTGGAGGTGGAGGTGGTGCTGGTGGAGTTTAATGGAAGAGCATCCTTTTTCTGTCAACTGCATATCTTTTAAAAGTGGCAAATAATGGTAAAATGTTTAATAAAATTATTTGGAGAGAAAACTAGTTTATTCTTTGACATCCATTAGTATATTAGGCTTATTGCTTAGGCTTAAGACTCTCAGTCTTATCTGGTTCATCAACCTGTCATAATTAAGGCCCTCAGGTTACCAGTAATTAAAGTGCAAATTACCGCAAGGTTTCCTTGAACATAAGACTAAACCCTACCCTGCTAGGTGTGTATGGGCAAACACCATTTCCAACTGCAATATTCTCTAGCATCAACATAAATTTTTTTTATAGAAATACATCATAAAACTTTTCAGAACTCATCTCTAACTTAGCAACATGTAAAACAAATATTAACAGTCAGCATTTTGAAACACATGTTGGTGTTTCACTGTAAAATAGCTCCTCTTTTACAAAGAACCGGGAACACCTCTCATAACAACGGAATGAGACACCAACAAACACACAGTATAGACATAAGGCAGGTTCACACCTCAGCACCAGACTGGACTGGCCTGGTTGCTCAACCTTTACGACTGCTGGAGACTGGAGACATGCAGTTGCAACAGGAAAAAACTAGAATGAAATGAGCATAATACCGGTTTGGTTCTGTAAAACAGTTTGAAAAGATTGGAGGGACAAAAGCTTCTTCCCTTTATATTGAGGTCATCCTCTGCAACTTTGACTCGCAGTTTAACTGAGGGTAGAGCTTCACGCAGGTAGTAGCCGTTGGCTTTGAGCCAGAAAATTACACCCCTACCCTCTTGATAGTGATCATAACAACAACAAGAGTTATGGGGGCGGTGAACACAATAAATCTGCTATAGTGTGTAATTCCTTTTTTTACATATTGAAAGGAATGGGATTCCAGAACGAACAGTCAGACTATCATGTTTTGTGCATGTTGAGGCTACAGCCCAGAGCACATAAGAAGTAGATCACATCCTCAAGAACAAATGGTCTCACATGATCTAACGCTGTCAGGAAGTGAAACGCAAAGTGAAGTGTAATTGCAATGCCAAACTAATAAAACATAAATCGTAACCCATTATTAGGATATGTTGGCCTGTGTGTCTGTATGTGTACTAGGCCTGGCCAAACTGCCAAGCCAGTTAATTTCAGAATGCAGGTCATAACACAGCACACCACTGAAACGTTGCAGGGTAATAGGTTCTAGTGGTGAAATACAGGGACCTTCCTTGCTATTTAAATCCCCCCAAAATAAATAAATAAGTAAGTGTATAATTAGACTTCTAGTGGCATTGTAATGGGAGTTTATGATAGGGGTATATGGGGTATTTTTTATCTTTCTGACAGCCTGAGCATAGTCTGGTCTTGAGGTCTGCCACTTCATTATTGTTTGGTTTTGCTCTGATACGGTCGAACAAATTTTAAATGCCCGGATGCCCTTTTCAAATGTCTGCCCCAAAACACAAATACAAAATTTGAAAATACAAAGGCCATCAACATACGAATGTACAAACGCGGTTGTAAAGTCTGGAGGATGTCGTAGTTACATACGCAGTTACAATAGTGACCTTCGCTACCAATAAATGGGCTTACAGCGCCCCCTTCTGGTCTTAATATTAGATCATTATATTGATGCTGTATGAGATTATTCTTTTTCCATCACAAACACAAGACTTCTACAGAAAAGATTGTCCTTAAAGAAGGATTGAAGTACTTGCACCTCAGCTTCAATGAAGGCCTCTGCGTCAATGAAGGCCATAGCTTAAAATGGAGTTGGTGCATGTTACGCAACGGAAAGCTAGTTGGAAGGAGACACAAAAAGAACATTCTCCACCAACAATACGTTATTTATTAAATTGTGATAGAAAAGTGATTTACAGCGTAACACTAATATTTCAATTAGTGTTTATTGAAAAAAACTAAAACATTGACATTCTTTAGTACAATTATTATTAGACAAATTAGAAGCACAACTATTTTGAGAAACACCTTTGTATTGCAAGGTTAATATTTAGCTCGCCTGTAGTAACACTGTTAAGGACATAACTAAATTTGAAGCAATGACAGACTATAGAACTAGACCGTGGAACTAACTTGTAAAAATAAAACTTACACTTTCTAGGGACCAACCATTTCTGTGTGACTGTCTTGAGAAACAGGGCTATGAAGGCAGTTAATTCAGTCTTAACAACGGATCAGAAACTCTATGACAAATATAGGGAGTTTTAGGCACATAAGGGGAGGGGCTTTCCTAGGTGATTGACAGACAATAGACAGAATGGAGAGGTTTCCAGTTTCATCGTAGTCCCGTTTCTTCAAGGCTCAGTGGAAGGCGGGAAGGAGGTTCTATAGAGACAGCGAGAGACAGACGGACAGAACATTTATTTTACAGTACTATCTACAGTTTCCATCTTTATTGTCAATAGTCAGTAGATATTATTATTATTATTATTATTATTATTATTATCATTATTATTAAAAATAATAATTTTATTTAGTTTTTAGCGCTTTTCTAGAGACTCAAAGTGCTTTACACAAATTGGTTGCCAATTAATAACACAGAACGAACAATGAATGGACCGACAGCTATCAAACACAATACAACAAATATTGTTCATATTGTTACATACCAGTCAGCCATGGCAATGTCCTTCTAGAACAGTCCATTAACCTGTTCTGTCTCAGGGTCCAGGTCGATGTCATAGAAACAGGGCCTGGTGGGCAGACCTGGGATGGTGGGCATCTTAGAAAAAACACAAATACACACAAACGCGTTCCATGTTAAGTTTTTAAGATTCATTTTGATTTCCAGTTCGAAAACCAAACTGTGTTCTGGTGTGACTGTGATTGAACCAAAGTAGTGAAGTTGAAAATGATAATGACGTTGACGCTATATTATAATAATGATAATAATAATACAGTTCACAAGCCAGTTACCGTGCCAACTAGGGGGTACAGGAATCCAGCTCCAACACTAGCGCGGATGTCTCTGATTGGCAGAATGAATCCAGTGGGTACGCCCTTCTTGTCGGCCTCGTGGGACAATGAAAGGTGGGTCTTGGCCATGCAAATCGGCAGGTTTCCAAAGCCCTGAACGCATGCACAAGCACACACGCACACACACACACACAAACAAACAAACAAAAGTTGGCAACCATAACAATAAGTTTCACTGTTCCTGCAGAACCAGTTGTTTCTTTGACTGGGATACAAAGATTAACGGATTGTTTTCAAAACAAGTCAATCAGTTTCTGGAACAACACAAAAGTGGTGTGATACACTACAAAAAAGTGAATGAGTAAGCAAAGTAAGGTCAATAAGGGGCAAGAGTGCCCCCTAGTGTGGAACACCGTTTTACCTGCTTGGTGTAGAGCGCCACCTTGTGTTGGGCATCAGGAAGCAGCTCAATGTCATCAGCGCCATAGATTTTCTGAGCAATGATTCGGATTTTATCGGCAATGGGCAACTGAACATCAACAAAGACAGAAACAGACACAGACACATTAATTAATTTCACTGAAATTATACAATCCCTCTTATACCCTGGACAAACTATGTCAGGGGTTAACGGCAGAGGCCAACAAATGAACACCAGAAAAGACTAAAAGACAGGAAGTGGGAGAAACTGAAGCAGCTCCAAGACAAAGAGGTTGAATATGTAGGAAATCTAAACTGGGGTTAACCGCAGCGATTCAACATGAACAATCCTGACGATTATGATGTGCAGGATAGTGGTGTCTTAGTGGGTAGGACTGCTGGTGACCAAAAAGGTCATGAGTTCAAATCCCACCTGTGAACACCACCACTAGTGTGCCCTTGAGCAAGGCATTTAAGGCCAAATTGCTCTATGGGGACTGTCCCTGTAAGTCGCTTACAATGTTGGATAAAAGAGTCTCCTTAAATGTAACGTAATAAAGAGAAAGGGTTAGTACCTCCACATCGTAGAGGAGCCTGAAGTTGTTGGGCTCCTCTGACGCTCTCTGAACCGCCCGGCCTAATTCCACTGCACCGGCACCCCCGTCCGCCCAGTGGGAGCTGCGTACCGCGTCAAACGCCCCCGCTGCCTTGGCCAGGGTGCAGATCAGCTCCAGCTCATTGTCGGTGTCCGTTCTAAGTAATGGTCACCAAGCACATACACAAACACACACATTGTGACTGCGACTCAACTTCCTTAACTAGCACAGGTTAAACATTTATTGTTTTAAAGTTAATGGTTAAAGAAATCACACAGCAGCCTTGTATCACCCTCATCCTCATCATCATCATCCTCATCCCCCAGGGCGGTCAAGTCTTACTTGAAGGCGTTGACGGCGACCACCACCGGAACACCAAACGCCTTTGCGTTCTCCACCTGCTTTCTCATGTTGTTGCATCCCTTTTCCAGCAGCTCCAAGTTCTACACACACACACACACACACATCAGGAGGAGGACGTGACTGGGACAGGGAACAGGGTGTAAGGAGGGGCAGTCTTACCTCCTCTATGTACTCCTTGGGAAGTGGCATCCCCGCTGTGACCTGAACACCAGATAGACAGACAGGAATACACAAACCATGCATTTATAGGTTTATCACCTTCCTCTGGGCAACACCTGAAATGTACATACATACACATCAAAAAGATGAAAATAAAAAATAAAAGAAAATTAAGTATGGCAAGGACTTCAGTTAAACTGTACTTCAATGATTTCTTTTATCAAAAATACAGCATTATAACTTGAACTTAAAATGTTAACTTGTTTTTGTGTGGCCCTTTCAAGCAAAATTTTGGATCTAGAATGAAGGGAGCCGTTTTAGACCCACTAAATGGTTTTAGTTGTGTAAAGCACGTTGAATTGCCTTTGTATATGAAATATGCTCTACAAATAAATTTGATTCGATTTGATTAAAGTGTTCCCTCACCGTTGGTCCTCCACCATGCATCTTCAGGGCTCGCACCGTGGCAACCAGAACCACAACGTGAGGCCTCAGGCCAGAGTAACGGCACTTAATGTTGAAGAACTTCTCCATGCCGATGTCAGCGCCAAACCCAGCCTCGGTTACTGTAAAAAAGAGACAGAACCAGTCAGAACCCTTTAGAAAACTAAAGTCAGAACCGAACCTGTGGGCATTAAAGCTTTGTTTTCAAATTGAAAGGGAAAGATTTTTTTTCTCTCTTAGGATCACAAAATCCGTTGATATCAGAACAAGCTATTGAAGAACAATGACTGGTGGCCAAAGTCAACTTAAACATAACGTACAGTAAAAAGAAAGCTGTGAATAGCAGTGATTTAATTTTAATTTCTTAAGAAAAATCCATTTATAGACCCTTTCCTACATGTCAGCTCCACACACCTACATAGCCGTCTGGACCAACCAACTTCAGGGCGATCTTGTCAGCTAGGATGGAGGAGTTGCCGTGGGCGATGTTGGCAAAGGGGCCGGCATGGACAAACACAGGGGTCCCCTAGAGGTCAAAGAGGGAATGGTAACGTAGACAAAGGTTTAAACGCTTACTAAATGCATATCTCTCTCTGAGTAGCAATCCAGATTGGAGTGTAAAGTAGTACTAGCGATACGGGACTTTAGTGACAGAGGGGAAAAGTGTGTTTGTGTGTAACACCCACCTCCAGAGTTTGCATCAGGTTGGGCTTGATGGCGTCCCTCATGAGAACAGTCAGAGCTCCACTAACTCCCTGCGCTCGTGCGCACACACACACACACACACACACACACACACACACACACACGATTAGAATAAAAAAAGGTTTACACACTGACCACAGCCTCTGATAATCCAGTGTTACTGGTGAGGTAGGTATTACAGGTCAGAGGTCATGGGTTAAATACTAACCGGGCCCAAAGTGCTAACAGGATCAGGGTCTCTAATGTGATTATCGAGTTAGGTATTGCGGTTCAAAAGTTCAGGGCTTAAGTATTTAACAGGCCATCGATACCATTCGGGTCTCAACCGTGTCTTTTCAGCTGTTAGGGTTCAAAGGGCAGCAGTTAGGTACTGACCAGGTCCTCGGTGGTAATCGGCACTCCACTGCGATTAGTGGCCACCACCATCTTAGCCAGTCGCTGCCTCATGTCCTCCAGGCTGCTGGTCAGAGCCAACACAGCCATAATCTCACTGGCCACCGTAATGTCAAACTGGGCCTGGAAAGGGTAGCAAAAACAACAGGATGTCAGACATGCATTTGCCTTCTAGAGAGGCAAACAGTAGTGGAAAAACATATTTCTACGTTATTTCACAGATCCTTCTTGAATTATTTTGACAGCGTTAGGATTGATTCTTCAGCTTATTCTATTATTTTTAAGTATATGAACTGCTTAGGTAACATGCCTCTCTGGTGTGACCCTTCTCTGTGGGAGCCTGGCCAATCGTGATCTTCCTCAAGAAGCGATCGTTTGTGTCCAACACTAAGGACAAAACAGTTCAGTTTGCATACAAAGTGTGTGCAAAACAGGTACTGTTTACACCGCAACAGTAGATGACAAACATCAATGGTTTTTCCTCTATGGTAAGAACTGCTGATGTGATGTACACCAGGGTCTGAGCATCTTGAGGGGATTGACAGCAAACAAGAGAAACTGGCTCTTGATAAAAATAAATAAAAAGGATGAACTTGCAGACTCTGCCTGCCTAAATTTAGTAACAGTCATCTTAAAATTGTTATGAATACTACAGGTATAGCTGTTGCTATAGCACCACGTAGTTTAACTTAGATGTTGTTATAGTGCAAGTTGATAATGAGTCAATAATAATGCTATTCAGGGTTTGAGTTATGTGGGAGCCAGTGGGAACTCAGCTCCCATAAGGAGGGGTCTGAAATCCCATGAAAGCAGTAAAGTCATACATCTGTGGGGGTCACCAATACAATGCACTGGTTAAGCTATTATTTATTTATCTCTGCCACTAACGTTAGAGAACCCCCACAAAGCTCAAATTATAACTCGAACCCTGATGCCATTCGTTAAAAAGGCAGTATACCTCTCTGCCAGGTGATGGTCCAATACTACAGTACAGGTATAGCTGTTGCTATAGTACAATGTCGTTTCAGTTAGATGTTGTTATAGTAGTGCAAGTTGATAATGAGTCAATAATAATGCTATTAGTTAAAAAGGCAGTGTACCTCTCTGCCATGTGATGGTAGCGGGGTCCATGTCTAGTCTGGCAAAGCGGTTAATCTCCTCCTCAGTCAGAGTGTTGGGGTCAGTCTTTTCTATTCCCAGTTTCTGTATACACACACACACAAACACACACACGTTTACACTACACTCTTTTCTCTATTAAAAGAGAATGTGTGTATACATATCTACAGCCCATTGTCTTATCTTTATCCATATATTTGCTGAAACTGGCAACAAACAGTGTGTGTGTGTGTGTGTGTGTGTAGTACCTTTAGTCTGTTGATCTGGATAGGAGAGAATTTCCTTTCGCCTCCACTGACGGGAACCAGTCTATTGTACAAAGCCTGAGGGAGAGACACACACGCACACTGTCAACCACATTGCCATTTCAGACAACCTCTCGTCACCCTACACCGCAACTATTTCTAATTACAATTCAAGATTCATAACATGGAAAAACACAACTAGACTTGCTAACATGGGGATTTGAGTAGTACCTTGTCAGTCTGTGTGGCCTCGTGGAACATGCGTGCGTCGATGGCAGCAGCCACCAGGTTATTGGCAGCCGTGATGGCATGAATGTCTCCAGTGAGGTGGAGGTTGAACTGGAGAGCGCAGGACAGGCAATACGATTGTATGTAATAATATAACATAATAACATGATGACTAACTGAAATAGTTTGACTTGACACATTATGGCGCAAACCTATTTATTTACTTATCCTATAATCAGTCATAAGTTGATTATTAAGAATGAGTCAATTTGGATAATTGAACACAATATTAAAATAAGCATTCATTGTTTATATTAAAGGGGCAAGTGGACTACCTCTTCCATAGGGATGACCTGGGAGTATCCTCCTCCAGCTGCACCACCTGAGGACACAGATTACATTGAATTAGCCTAGACAGTAACACAACAACCCATAACACTGTCTGCAGGCTAATTCAATGTAATACAGCCCAATCTAACACTATTAAAACCTTAGGGGCTACAATTTCTGTCATTATCATTTTTAAATTTACAATCGGGGCTGAAAGAGTTAAAATATGTCATAAGTAATACGTCGGCAGCGTGGTGGGAGCTGACCTTTGATCCCGAAGGTGGGTCCCTGGGACGGCTGTCGGACGCAGGCAAAGACGTTGAGTTTCATGTGGGCGCCAAGAGCCTGCACCAGGCCGACGGTGGTGGTGCTCTTGCCTTCACCGAGCGGTGTGGGAGTGATCCTAGACAACAACAACAACAAAAAGTGTAAAACAAACAAACATATACACATGATTCCACAACATCTTCCAGACAATATAAAACTACAGCACGGCATGGAAATGTTATACAAAAATACATAATCATTTATTAACTTTGTACATTAAAGCAGCTGTGTGATGATAGCACTGTGCTAATAATGAAGCCAGCCTCAAAATAACCATATCAAAATAACCAGGAATTTCTAATATTTTTAAAAACAGATAAAGCAGACACCCTTTCCTGCATAGAAAAAAGACAGGAATGAGAAAGAGAGAGCGCGCACCCGGTAACCACCACGTATTTGCCATCTGGCTGTGCTCGCAGGCGTTTCATGGTGTGCAGCTGCACCTTGGCCTTGGCCTTTCCATAGAGCTCCACCTCGTCAGAGAGCAGCCCCACTTCCCGCGCCAAGCGATCGATGGGCTTGGGAATGCAGGAACGAGATATCACGATGTCACTGAGACACACACACACACACACACACACACACACACACACACACACACACACACACACACACACACACACACACACTTATTATTTAGCAGCTCTGCAAGTTTCCATCAGGCAGAGGGGATTCAGGATAGGAACAGGGACGACAGCTACCTGGGAACCGGCCTCAGCAGGTTGAGTGGCGTGCAGGAGATGTTCCACTTCCCATGCTGATGGCTGTCCAGGAAACGCTGGGCACTCTGCACTGTGTTCTATACAGGAACACAGACCCACAAAACAGAGATCCTGTTTAATCACCAGAACATTCTGTCGTGTATTTAAAATAAATACATGATACAACAACACGGCACTGGTTGAGGTCAGACGTTGCCGGGCCTGAGATTACCCCCATCAGCATGGCCACTGTCATGGGTCCGACACCTCCGGGCACAGGGGTGATGAAACCGGCCTGCTCTTTGGCTGAGGCGTAGTGAACATCCCCCACCACCCTCTTCCCATTGGCCTTCGTCTCGTCTGCAGGGACATAAACACACAGGGAGTCAGAACTCCATATGGAATAATGACGCTTAAAATCACAACGTTAGCCACTAGCACCCTGACGCTCGAATCAGAACATTACCCAAACCGTTGGTACTACAATAATCCTAACAAGCAATAATGGCTGCCAACAACGAACCATTTAAAATTTTGCTGTAGACTGTATTGTGGAAACAGTCACCGACTCAAATGGGTTGTAATAAGGACTGTACTACCACTGTGACATGGACTGTACCAAGTGTGACATGGACTGTACCAATGTGACATTGACTGTACCAATGTGACATGTTAAGCGAAGAGACAGTACCGACCTGGCACGTGATTGATGCCACAGTCGATGACCACGGCTCCTTTCTTGATCCACTCCCCCTTCACCATCTCAGCCTTGCCGATGCCCACCACCAGGATGTCCGCACGGCTCACCTGGACACAGAAAGACACACGGTTACACAAACAAAGAGTATCACCACAGTCTTACTTTAAACATCTACTCCAAATATTATACTGAAAATAGATCAGTAAACTAATGGCACCTACATAAAAATATGTTGTTTATACATCTATGGTATAACTCAGGTAAATACATATAGGTGGTCCGTCAAGGAAATCGGGGTCTTTTTCCAGTTTGGGTCTTACCTCTTCCTGGAGGTCAGTTGTTTTTGAGTGACAGGTAGTGACGGTTGCGTGGCTCCATAGCAACAAGTCATGCATGGGCGCGCCCACAATCTTACTGCGACCAATCACAACAGCTTTCTTGCCCGCCACAGACACTCCTATAGGGGTAATCGTCTGTCAGTCATTCACTTTACTCAAATATCTCACCCATTAAACACTGCTCTTCTAACCAGCCTCAAATCTCACCGGTCTGCTTGATGAGCTCCATGCAGCCATTTGGAGTGCAGGGGATGAAACAGTCGCCAAGATCCCCACGAGACAGCTTCCCAGCGTTGATACTGGTCAGCCTGCAAGGAAACAAACACCTTGATCTCTTACCTACGTAAAAATTTTACGTTGAAAATCCTTCTGAATGTGTATATATATATATATATATATATATATATTCAAAAAAAAGTTCATATGCCGATTTAAGGCCTGGAGATTTTACTAACCAAATTAAACCATAACTTGTTTCCTCAGTCTGGTGGCAGCTTTTACAGATTCATTCTAACCAGACACCACTTACCAACCAGGTCTAATTAGCACTGAAATAATCAGCACTTTAGCCTAGTCAGCTCTTTGGTAAAGCATTGGAAAGGTTAAGGGTCAGAGTTCATAGGTCCTCACCCGTCCACATCCTTCTCTGGAGCCACAGCATTGGTGACCCGTTCCGTGTTGATGGGATGAATGGAGTCCAGAGGGAGCTGAACGATGAGGCCGTGGACTGAGCTGTTCTCGTTCACCTCTGTGATGCTGTGGAGGACCTGGTAAACACACACATCACAAACACAATTACATGGTATTCTTTTTGATCAATCGAACCACACAAACCCACACATTCGTTAAAACACAGAATACTTAATGGTCTTCGCACACACGCGCACACGCACACACGCTACAGGCAATGGGGTGTAACTAGCGTGCCATCACTCACACAACCACACACACTCAGCCCAGTCCCTCACCTCATCTTCTGTCGCCGTCTTGGGGAGTCGTACGTGGTTGGCGTTGATCCCAATCTGCAGACAAATATAGTTCAGACATTTTATACCAGGGCACTAGCTAGTTTAAACTGAATGTGCATAGATTATCTAGAGCCCTCTGCTGCAGCACTAGCCCACAAAGAAACAAGGTGTTCACATGCATCACCACATCTAATACCAAGCTATGCACTGGTTCTGTGTCAGAACATTAATGTTGTTGCTGTATCTAAAAAGTCCACTGTCCATTACCTCTTCTGCCGCCTTCAGCTTCATACTGATGTACAAGTTTGAGTCATCTCTGTCTCCCACCTGCAAACAAACTCAACAAAATCAGTACCGTAGAACTGGGAAACTTAAAATCAGACGTCTGTTATAACACACTATAACCAATTGAGTCAGATTAAGAATGGCTCCAACATGCAAATTTCCCAAGATGCATTGCATGTACAGCTAGGGGCTAAACTGCTCTTGTTGTTGTTTCATCTTAGTTATTTAGGCTACCCCTTCCTGGTCTGTTTTTAGACTAACCTGTAGGACCACAAGGCCTGGTTTGAAGTTGGGGTCTTTTGTCTTCATCTGCTCTACCTGCTTCTTCAGTCTGGCCCTCACCTGGCTGAGAACGAATAACACAGAGAAACACAAAGAGAAGGGATGAGAGAAACACAAGACGACATTGAGAAATTCAACAACAACGGGAAAGACACAGAAACACACACACAGAGAAAGAGAAAGACATGGAGAAGGAGAGATGAAGATATTTAGTCAATGGTCAGCAGGATAAACTGGGCTACGGAGTCAGACATTTGAGATTTCCAGTAACAGTGATATCCGAGTAGGCTCAATGACATACAGAGAAAATACACAAGTTTCCACTGCAAGACCAAACAGCGGGTCAAGTGTGGCTAAGCTCCCTCTATCAAGTGCAAATGACGAATAGTATTTTAACTCATCTTAACTTTTCAATTTGTTTAACTATTCCGATAGCATAAACTCTGCAACAACAAATACACTGACCAGACTATTTTCAGATAAGCACAACCACCTTCTTGCTTACAAACAAGTCATGTTGATCCAACAATCAATTTCTTCGCCCAATGACAAGGCTTAACTAATAGAAGGATAACAGGATAATAGAAGACACAGTTCGTCATGTGATTTACTGACTGTGAGCTTTGATAAAGAACCCCACGTCTATGATTATCCTACCTAAAACTGTTTAAAGTTTACAGTTCCATTCCTGTGCTTACAGACAGCTTTTGGATCTGTTGCATACATCGTAGAAATAAAACCTACAATCAGGATTTTAACACTACGATGATTGACTGAAAGTTTACAAGGTCAATAGAAACTATTAAAAGTAACTCCTATGTAGCCAACAGCACAGACTGAGGCCTTTGGGGTGTTATCCTTCACTCATCGACTGTGAGGGAGGGAGGAAGGGAGGAAGGACAGCAAAGAAGAGACTTGCACTTTAATCAAAGCTAAAGTTCTTTCTATTACGTTATAAAACAATGTTTTGTCTCATTACAGAACTGTATGTTGCAACTAATTAATCAATGGCAGCATGAGGACGGACAGCGGCCAAAAAGGCCCTGTATAAACCAACACATGCAAACCACTCCCCTTTGCTCATATTTTAAGTGATCAAATGCTTGTGTCGTGGAGTCCCTCGTTATCATGACCTAATGAGAGGTGCAAGGACTACAATTACACAGGGTATAAGTCATGCACGTCTCGTGAGCATCTTGTGCTGACTCGGTTCTCATATGCCCCCGTTAAAAGACAAGGGGGTGGATCTCCTTGGAAATGTAAACTTCACAAAACAGGAATACCAGTTCCGTAAACAGTTCGGACTAAATTAATAAAATCAAGCGGACTATTTATAAGAAATTATTCACCCGAGTACGTATGCAGTGGTCAACTTCAGCATAGTTTAGAATAAAAGTATTTGGCAGCTGATCTGTCCAAGCCTTGAATCTGTCGGTGCCAACTGTGTACTTCAAACAATGCGAGGTACAAAGACCGCACTGCATTACACAACATTAAAGTGCAACAACCTCGTAATGCGTCTTCCCAAGTTAACTCCTTGGCAAGCACTGGCGCAATATATTAACAATGGGGAAACAATGAAATTGTCATGTAATTTCATATCCAGTTGTTAATGTACTTGTTAAATATTGGTGCAAAGACACAATGACCAAGGGTAGAGCAGGACGCTAGCTGTCTCTTTAACAAGACAATTCGTCCTTCCGTGATCATCTTATGCAGTGCACGTGGTCACCACAGCTAAAGCACATTACGGGTGCTGCAACTACTACTACAAATGAGTTAGACTGAAGTATTTCAGGCTACATTGCTGAGGCAGGCAAAACCAACTGCATTATAACTAAACTTTGACAAAGTGAAGCTAGCTATCGTAATCTAATGTAGCTGTTTCGAGCAAGCAGGATATGAATGAATAATATTTAAGTTAGCTATAGCCGTTAGAAAATAAACAAGTGACTTACGCTGACACCTCTTTACCGCTGATAATTTTGGCTGACATCGTGGTGTCTGACAAGTACTAGATCAGATGTTATGAGAAGTGAAATATTCCTTGCACTTTGAATGAACTGGAGATTCAGCCCTCTGCAATACATACGTGTTGACTGTCCTGCAATGTGCTGCCTTCTCCTTCAAGTTTGAAGTCGAGTTATGAGATGGCTTGATTCGTAGTTTCTACTTGAGGAACTTTATACTTGCGCGGGGCTTAGCGGTACATCCCGACCGATAAATCTATCCACTAGGCCCATTTCGGGTGGAGCAATCGGCCTGTCGGTGGGGACGTGTGTAATTTGGCCAAATCAAATGGTTTGTAAAAGTTACCTCCTATTCTTTCGTAACCAATGCGAGCAAAATGTATGATCCACCCCTGCCCCACGTGAGGGGGGGGTGGGGGATTGTGGTAGAGGCTGTAGGCAGCGCCGTTACATTGCGTCTGCACCATGGTCTACTCCGCTCTGCCAGCGAGCTGAGCAATGTTTATGGGCGTGATTTAACGTTCACTCGACTCGGATGTTTTGAACCTTTCAGGGGTGCCAACTTTCTCGAGACATACTGAAAACACTAGCAAGATAAAGCTGATATTGAATACGCAGCGATAAGAAATGAAGAATACTAAAGAACGATGGAGAGTAGATTCTGCTTTTTGAACGATACTGAAGACCTTAAAACACTAATTTCGGACAGTGAAGAGGGAGTGCAGTTCGAAAGGTAACGTTTGGGAAGCCTGCAGCTGTGAGCAGCTAACGCGTAGCTAACAGACTGCTACGATCACACAGCCCTATCTAGTTAATGGAACGAAGAACCACTCAAAATCCTACCGAACAGGGGTGATAACACACTTTCTAATAGTAGCTGCATTGTTATGCATTATGCATTGTATAACCGTTGCGTTTCTTGACCATGCATCTGTCAATAAAGAATGCATGCTGGCTAGTTTTAGCTAGGTAGCATGGGCCAAAAATAAATAATGAACAATTTTGCTTGTAAAGTTATCACCAGTGCCAGTGGAAAAACATTGACGTTGACATACATCTTCGCATTGTAAGGCTCATTTCATCAAACTGCGTCCATCATGGCAAACAGGGTTATTTTAAACTTATAAAACCAAATGAATGTGATGATTTGTAAATAAATAAAAGAATGTGAAGTTGTAGTAAAGTGGCATATTGTAAATTCATGTAAAGGCATGACTTAAAATTATTATGAAATAGATTACAGCCTAAATGAAGTACTAGAACTTTGAATCGACTTAATTGAGCTCAATGTCTCCAGGTCTAAGACGCTGTTTGAGGAGATTCGTGCCTCCATCAATAACAACGACGAGGAGGACCGTTCCTTCTGGAGGCCAGTGCTGCCATGGGGTGGAGTCTACACCATCAGAGCAGGACGCAAGGCCATCTCCTGCACTCCTCTCTACGTCAAGATCAGCCTGAAGAACACCTGCACCATCGACGGCTTCCTCATGATCCTTTATGTCATCCTACGTGACAACCAGGGGTTTCCCCGCGAGCTGGCCGTCTTCCTGGGTCGGCAGTTTGTGGAGCACTTCCTGTACCTGATGGACTCGTACGACTACGCTACGGTGAAGATACTGTGGGTCTGGGACCGTATGAACAAGATGCAGTACCGCTCGTTCATTCGTCAGGCAGCCCTGGAGATCGACCTGTTTGGCAACGAGCACGAGAACTTCACCAAGAACCTGGAGAACATGATGTCTACCATGCAAGAGAGCCTGTGCACCAACTGGAGTTGCCCTGGTCGCTTCCAGGAGCTCATTCTCAGGACCATTAACATCAAGTAAGAGATACACACACACACACACACACACACACACACACACACACACACACACACACACACACACACACACACACACACAGATTATTATCAGCATCAGTTTGAAGACACACACACACACACACACATAATCAACACCAACTAATACACACACACACACACACACACACACACACACACACACACATAATAAAACCCGGATCACGCAGAGAAACTTGTCACAAGTGTTTGTTCCTGTGTGACTGTGTACAGTGGGGTTTTACTCCAGATGGATACGAGAATAGTATTAGTACAGATGTGCTTTCAAACAACACATTTAGTGTTAGTTAAACTTTCTGGCTGCTGTTTCCACCACAGCAATAGTTGTTTATGACCCACCATTTCTTCCTTGATTGGCTGCTTGAAAGATTCCTCCCCTGTGATTGGCCTGAACCAACACCAGGGATCTCTCGTAGCCCCTCCCTAATGGAGTCTGTGCTGGACCCTTATAGAGCCATGTTGAAACACAGAGCCACTGTTTATACTCGAGGCTAATTAATGGACTGTTACTGCATAGAATAAGCCAGCTGGAGGAAAGTGTTTACGTTATGTTGCTGACTTACTGACTGACTCGTTTTTTTTTTTTACTCCCTGTGCTCTAGCCCACCTCATGAGCTGCCTGACAAAGACCCTATCCAATCAGCAGTGGATGTCTTCTTCTGTCCCAGAATCCTTCTCTGTAAAGAACTAGGGTGAGTGAAAGACACAGTCATAACACCAATACTTTAACTAGAAGCTTAAAGGCAAATCTCGGCAGATGCCATTAGCTGTTTAGACAAACAACATTTTATTTTTACCATTTTAAAAATCACAAAATATGTTGGAGCTGTCCCTTTAACGCTTTTATGACCTTTTAAAAAACAATTTGATTACCGTAAAGGTGCCCACCACCTGCCCTAATGCTTGTACCTCTGCAAAGTTTTAAGCAGTAAAATACCTGTACATGTTGCAGGTTAATGTTGTGTTGTGGCTGGTTGATGGTTTACGTGTGCTCACCCTACAGATGTAACGGCCTGAGGGAATTCTCCCAGCGTGTGTTCTGCCACGGACCACCTCCCTTTGTAATTCTCAACATGCAGCTATGGAAGTCAGAGGAGCTGTCTTACGTACCTTATCATTTAGCGCTGTCCCAACACAGGTAAGCAAGTCCAAGTCAAGTCTCAAGTCTGTAGCAAAACCCATCTGCAAACACAGACTTTTGTGAGAACGGGTTCTAAGCTAATGTTGCAGGCTATATCAATCTTTTTTTCTGAACATAGAGAGGGTTTATTTTGCCATGTGTACTGTAAATACATTAACATTAAGTTGCAAACTGTAACAGCATTTTTTTGAACAGATCACTCATGCAGACTATAATGTGATTATTGAAATTGCTATTTCAGATTGTAAACGCACCCATAGCTGATTAATCAGCAGGCTAACTATTAAGCTACTTTTAATAATTAACCCATCTTCGTCTAACACTGTATGTGGGCTCAAAGCTGCTACTAGCAGGGCTGGCATACCTCAACGTAGACGGACAGTTGAAAACTGCATTTCTCCACCTGAATGCTATGCATTTTCGCTAGATGTATTGGCAGATAGCTTGTGTTTCCGCCCTTTCAGGCAAAATACTTGTGGAACTTGCTGTAATGAGTATTGTCAGCATCGATTCTAGTGAAGTTTAACCATACTTTTGAACGTTTAGTTCTCTCCGCCATTGTCACTATTTTAGCAGTGTCTATCTCTCTCAGTGCAGTCCTGCATTGTGCAAGCGAAAGAGAGGCACCTGCCCTCGCACACAGGCTTTGAGAGAGAAAGCTATAATAAAAATAATATTATATATAGGTGGACAAAAAAATTATTATTATAGGACAAAAAATAATATAGGACATATAAAGAATATATGTAAGAGGACATAAAATAACAATAATATATTAAGGAGGACAAAAAATAATAATAATGTATACCGCCTTCACCCATCCCCCGTTATGCTTTACAGTTTTTATGGTTCATAGAACATAATAAATTATACAATCTTAAGCATGCCTCTTTAAAATATATAGAGTGAAGCATAAATTACTTTATGAATCAGTGTCAGTTAGTTAGTTAGTTAGTTAGTTAGTTAACTTGTAGTTAAAAATAAACAACGCATCTACAATCGTAAAGGCAGACGCATTGTCCATGTAGCACCACCAGCCCCGGTTCCATGTAGCACCACCTCCCCCCAGCCCCGGTTTAATGGAGAAACTGAATACATGGAGGTGACTGTGGCCTGCTGGGTCTTTCCCAGCGTATCTCCTTATGTGTCCTGTCTCCTTGTTTCACTGGGAGAGGATCTGGTACAGAGACCAAACTGGATATCAGTATGTAAGTTATTTCCCTGTTTTAGTATAAAAACAATTTTACTATGTTTTACAGTTTTTATGGTTCATAGAACATAATAAATTATACAATCGTAATATATATAGGACAAAAAATAATAATTATATATATATATATATATATATATGTATATATATATATATACTGTATACAGTGGGGCAAAAAAGTATTTAGTCAGCTATCAATTGTGCAAGGTCTCCCACTTAAAAAGATGAGAGAGGCCTGTAATTTTCATCATAGGTACACTTCAACTATGAGAGACAGAATGGGGGGAAAGAATCCAGGAAATCACATTGTAGGATTTTTAATGAATTAATTGGTAAATTTCTCGGTAAAATAAGTATTTGGTCACCTACAAACAAGCAAGATTTCTGGCTCTCACAGACCTGTAACTTCTTCTTTAAGAGGCTCCTCTGTCCTCCACTCGTTACCTGTATTAATGGCACCTGTTTG
>JAPMUY010003947.1:0-28613 GCA_026901105.3 Galaxias olidus
GAAAGCCACTTCCTTGACTTATATTTAGGAGATCTCACCTCCAGGGCCTCGAACCCAGCTTCCTCACCCTTCGTCAAGGCGTGAGTTGGTGCGCCACTACCAGATCTCGAGTCCCTCTTTTTCGCGACTCTACCCTTATTCCTAGTGCGTTCTGAACATTTGGGACTTCATACTCATTCAACTGCAGTGGTATTCAAGTTAGTTTGTGTTCCGAATATGCAGATTCGTATAAAACAGGTTCTGCTTACCTTTTAGTTTTATGCCGGCTGATACCACTCCCGTTGTCCGAGTGAAGTCTTTTAATCAAATCCCTGAGTTCTCTTCCGCCATCCCGGACGAGCCCCCAAATTGTTGAAGTTCGCCGACTTCTCCCGAGTCCGTTGATGGTGGAAAGAACCACTCACACACACAGGAATAAAATATTTAAATCACTCGTTTAATGTATCAATAATGCGCGCAATAATTGTCTAGGTTAACATATATTGGCCATAATTACCTTGCAGGTACAGCACAAAATGTGGGGTATCTGGGAAGCAAGCAGAAGCGGCGCCGCGTAAGCTCAGTTCTGACCAATTCTATTTCCCCCCCCCCCCCCCGTAAACCGGTTCAAACAGGTGGGCCCTCTTCCCCCCAAGGTCGGTCTCCTCACTGTGTGTCTTATCTGTTGTCGCCAGACAGCAGCAGAAGAGTGCGTGTGCTCTCCGTCTGCAGGGTGGACTAAGCTGTAATTTTCCACACAAGCTTTAATCAATAAATTAATCAATACAGAATAATAATGTCCAGAATATAATGATATCAAATGACAAAATATGATGATATCATCGGGTGGCACACACACACCGCCCCAGTATACCGAATGCCACCACCTGGGAGGGGTGTGCCCTCCTTTTACACAGTGGTACAATACAAGATTATACAACTGGACGGAGAGAAGTCATTGGTTTAGACTTTAGACCCTCCCTTGTTGGTGCGCAGGCTCAGTCCTAAGCCTCTAGGCACACCTCTGCCATTGTGTCGTTGTATCAAATACATGAGTGCGCTGTAAGAGAGTCTACAGAGATGGTAACAATGACCATTGACAGAGCAGGGAGTGCAAGAAGACCTTAAACAAACAGATCGGAATGTGTAGTATGGCCCTGCTAAGACACAGCATACCATATATGGAATTACGTGGTCTTAAGTCAGCACCATATACATGTAACTATATGGTCTAATTTACAGCATATAATACATGTAACTAAATGGTTTAATACACAGCATATAATACATTTAACTAAATGGTTAAATCTTAACAGAAACATTAATCAAAAACCGTATTGGCATGGCTAACGTAACAAAGGTTTGTGTTTAAATGTTCGGGCTTGTCAATACATTAACCCATTTTTAACACCCGCCACATCCATAGCTGTGCGTCATTGTTTGCGATTATAGTGCATAATTGCTGCTATTTGAACATAGTTACGTACTTTGTCCTCCGTGGTCGTTACGTAAAACAAGTAGCCTAGTTATAAAATACAGCAGTCGGCTTACTTTAACTGTGTTGCATTATTATGAGTGCGTTATTGTTTGCCAGTAGGCTATATTGTATGAGCACGTTGTCCTCCGTGGGCACATTGTTGGTCAAATATTGGCTTTCCCAATCCTCAGCCACAAACGCCCAAGCAGTTGCCCAGGCAAAATCAGTCGAGCCAGATTGGCTTTGGCATTTTTTATGAGCCACCCATTTAGCCTTTCAATCCGACAGCAAGAAGCTGTAGTTTGATTATACTGACTGAAATCATGCTTGTTGCAGTTCACTTGAACAATGTGATGTTGTCCCGGTGCCCAAATTTTGAATTGTTCTTATATGCCTTGCAGTTATTTAATGAGAATTGAATGTTTGCGTAGTCGGAAAAAGAATTACTGGTGCGCTCCGCTACTTAATAAAATAGCACTCCAACCCTGTATGTTCCTGAAGTGTTATACAACTCGCGGGGAAAATAGACTCGGGCAGTTAATTGCTTTTTAGTCATCTAAAACCTTTAATCCATGTGTCAAAATGAAGTTATTGTTTCAATAAGTAATTGCCACCAAAATGACATGACACCAAATTTGCGTAGAATATTTTGTCAGAATGAGAGTGGACTCTGTATACGTTCATTAACTCCTCCTGTCCTGATTTCACTAACACAATGTGCTGTTCCAGACTGTCATTTTTCTGAAAATAACTGACTGCTATTGTGTATATACTCTTAAGATGCCGATTCTCTTCAGATTTCAATAGTCAAAGGTTTTACATAGAGTAACACTTTGTAAAACAGAAGAGCACTCACTTTTGCATGTGTGTGAGGAAAATTTTCTTTGATTCCTCCTGAAGTTGTCACTCAACACAGTAAACATAAAATAACTGAAAATGTACACAGCACGGAACAAAACATGTCAATATGTCAAATCAATACAAAAAAAGCATCCTGTGGGGACAAAACATTGGCCTACTGTATGCAGTAAATTAGTTACAATACACTCCACATTCGCTAGTGAAGTTGAGTTTCACCTGACTAACTTTGTCAATTTAGCTGACTTTACTTCATATCAACGCAATTTATGGAATGTGGGCTCGGCAGATTTTGACAATTAGATGGACTATTCTGCATGGGATGACCTACACAATGAGACAATTATGACATATTTTGGAGAGGAAAACTATTCAACTGAGAAGAAACATAATCTATTTGGATCACCAAGACGTATACAACCAATTGGTGAAATTGGACAATTGTGTTTAGTCATTTGCCTGAAGGTGCTAAAACATATGCATGTGAAAGCTCTTCTTTTTGTGCACAAACTTGTTGACAAAATGTTGTGAAGAATTTCGCATATTGTTTTGACGACTTAAACTGTCATTCGAGGATAGTGCCAAAGCTATTGAGAAAAACTGTGATTTATAGGCTCTCTTGGTATCTTCCCGCGTCTCTGTAAAGATAACCTAAATACTCCGAAACTCTGCTTTCCACAAAGACATGCATTTCAGACGACCTCATAGTAATGTCGTCTGTATGATTACACTGGTCTCGTTAGAAGTCTATGATATCCAGCTCGGGTTTAAGGCCATAGGTCCCTTATTCAATTCTTACTCTTATTCACGTAGCCTACATAAAACAGCATATTCGTTGCATTTTTTTTAACAAAATGTAACGCACATAACGTGAAAAGTAAACCCCTCCGAAGTGCCCAAAGAAAGTGTTCCATCCCACCTGCGTAAATTTATTAATTGTTTTTAGGACTACAGGTCCCAGCAAACAACATTTCGCAGCACCTATAAACGTTTTACGTTATTATCGTCATCGTGGACGAAAGACCTCAACTTCAAACTTCATGCAGTTTTGAGACGTTTGGTAAGTTCGAAAAGTGATATATAACCACATCATCTTTATTTCAGACATATCATAGAATTTAATTGAAAACAGCATTTCTAGCAAGTCGTATGTAATCGAGAGCTGGTGCGTGGAAGGCTCTTCGTTTAGTGATGTAATGGTACACACTAGTGTTAGCTAGCAACCGTGCTAAATCACTAGCTAGGCTAGTTAGCTTCCTTTAGATAACATTACGTTAGGTCAGGATAATAAGTACAAAACAACTACCAGTGATTTGGCTGTAAAGTTAGTCCAGGTTGAGAATGTCTAACGTCGTTAGCGAGGTTTTTTACTAGGGTGAAGCTCCGTGTGTTCTGGCTGCAGTTTTGATGAACAATGATTCTTGCCTGCCTGAAATATTACTACACTCCTTCTGTATGGATTAAATTGATATAATGCACATGCTCCACACAATCCTATTCGAGTATTTTACCTGACCATGGTATAAAACAAACTATTAGTATTAAGGCGTTCATCTAAGTAAGTCTGTCCTGTAACTTTCATCACCCAAACCACATTTATCTGTCTTTACTATATATGATGCATAATCTCACGTGGTAATATAGTTCTGTGTGAGATTAAGGGTTTACACTAAACGTGAGTGTTTTTGTTTGTGCTCTTTGTCTCCCCGACGTGTAGACAGCATGGAGAACTACAGCAAATCACGAACAGTGGAGCAGACCAGCCCCTGTCCCTTGCACGGCCTCCCCAGTGACACCCCACAGGTACGCGTAAAAGACGGCAGCAAGATCCGCAACCTGATGCGTTACGCCCTTAGCCGCATGGAGACCCAGCCCAGAGCTGCGTCCGGTCAGCCAGCTGATGAGGAAGGGATCCCTGCCCCAGAGAAAACCATCAGCCGTCAGATCGTGTTCACTGGCACGGGTAAAGGCGTTTCCAAGGCCATCAGCTGTGTAGAGATCCTGAAGCGGAGGGTGAAGGGCCTGCACCAGCAGACACAGCTGGTTAACAGCACGGTCCTGGAGGTCTGGGATCCACTGGAACCCACTGCTGGTCTGGATAGCCTCACCGTCAGCCGCAAAGTGCCTGTGGTCTGGGTCCTGCTTTCCAGAGACCCCCTGGACTCTAAGCTGCCAGGCTACCAGGCACCCGGGAACTTTGATGCCCTGTGGGCACAGGCTACCAGAGATGAAATGGAGCCTGCTGGGATTCAGAGGCAGGCGCAACGAAGGAAGAGAGGAGGAGGAGGAGGAGGAGGAGGAGGTGGTAGGGGAAAAGGAGGATGGCCTACTCGTTTTCAGAGTAGACCCAAAGAGCCAGAAAAGCATCAGGCTTAAAGTGTTGGCAGACAAAAACACAAGTCTACTTTGATTGAAGACAAAGATGTCTTGGAGTGGGTAGACCTGGTGATATTAATATGTTTGCCAAATAACTTTTCCCTACATTTACCACCAGGTTAGAGAAAAAAAAACTGCTGTCTCGTTTTATACCTCCAAGATTAAATGTAGCGACTCTGGGTCTCCCTCTCTAGCTGACTCCAGTGTGGACATAGAGGACAATGTGGACATATGGGACATGTATCTGATTTCAGTGGGGACAATGTGGACATATGGGACATGTATCTGATTTCAGTGGGGACAATGTGGACATGTGTCTCTTACTCCATTGAGGAGGGGGACATGTATCTGGAGACCAACTGAAAAGCAGCTGGGGGTGCGTGTTGAACAGAAATGGTGTTTTTCTTTTGTTGTTCTATTTAAATTCTCTCATGAATAAACATGCTTATGTTTTGCCTGATCCCTGTTTTAAGGAAATAAACCATGAAGCCTATGCATGCTTGAGATTCCATTCATGTTAAAGGAGTGATGACTAATCCACTTGTATTTTCTTCTAAGCTGTTGGTTTCTCCCCTGCCCACAGTGATATAAGGCTATGAATACACAGACACAATAACTAGCCTCGTACAAATGTGTTGTACCGTTTTTTCCAGACAGATCATCTGTAGACTGACCCAGAATTTGTCCAAAACTAATGTTTACATTTATGCATTCAGGCACTGACAATAAAAGACAAACATTATGGCATGTGCATGTGAATCGGAATCAGAAACACATTTATTGCTACGTAAAGAAATGCAAGTACAATACAATTATTAAGAATTTGACTGCAAGAGCGTCGCAACCGGTTACAACAAACGGCAGCATTGCTTAGAGCAAGTGGGCACATAGGACAACAATTGACATTCACAGTGCAACCGGTGAAAACGAGTAACAGTCATAATGGAAAAAAAGGTTATGGCACATTGAGGAACTACAACACTGATATGTCTGTTATTGCTAAACTAATACATTAAAAAAACGTCAGTTCAAATGATGGTGCTTTGTAAGAGCTTTGCTAGGGTGCCATCCCTTTTATCAGGAAGAAACTTAAAAATGAATGGATGAGGTTACGGGCAAAGAAAAACACAAAATTAATCTTAAAAATCAAAGTGTTAGGGGCAAATTCTCAAACCCTCAGATGATGTTAAAATGTATATAGTTAATATTTTTGGAGGTAAAAAGTATCAAACCGGGAAACCATACAGTGAGAATATGATAGATTTGTGTGTATGTTCTTATTATAATGTAATGTATAAGTTAGACATTTGGACTCGAGTGACTTGTATGTCCACGTCAGGATCATATTACAGTCAATCCATCTATTTACCAAGGGATTTAATGTGTTAATTTCTTTGTCATTCTTGATTGAAGCATATGTAATATTTGACCTAGGTCTGTAAAAAAGGAGCAGATCCTCTTTGATATACATGTTAGGGTAAACACAGGGGAGACGTGTTTCTGCGGGATTAAGGAAGCAGATGGAGGTGATGATCTGCGGTGATCTTCATCCTTTTATCTCCTCTGCTGCCCTCGTTAGCGGCATGTTGCCTAGAGGGATTACAGCTTTACAGACCTAACAGGGAAGTCTCCGATCTGGAGTCCCAATAAGAAAGTCTGCGGTCTGGAGTCCGAACAAGGAAGTCTGCTGTCTAGAGTCCCAACAAGGAAGTCTGTGGTCTTGAGTCCCAACAAGGAAGTCTGCGTTCTAGAGAACAAGGGAGAACGTCTGAAGTCCTAACAGGGACCTCTGCAGTTTGGAGTCCTAACAGGGACCTCTATAGTTTGGAGTCCTAACAGGGACCCCTATAGTCTGAAGTCCTAACAGGGACCTCTATAGTTTGGAGTCCTAAGAGGAAATTCTAGTCTGGCATTCTATCAAGAAAGCCTGCAGTCTGGAGACTTAGAGAGGGCCTCTACAATCTGTAGACCTATAGGGAGGATCTCTGCAGTCTGTGGACCTAAAGGGGAGGACCTCTACAGAACAGAATGAGAGACTCGTTCAGCTTGTTCTTTCTCCTCTCTTTCGAATGTGTGTTTTTGGGTCCCAGTGCGTCTCAGAGCGCCGCCCGTCACCCTCTGCCGGTCCTCTGGGTCATGCCTGTGCACCAGAACTCTGGACCGGGCCCACGGCCCTCCACAGCAGCAGCATCTATCCTGCCAGCAGTGCAGCTGGCTCTAGATGACCTGAGCAGACAGCCCCCTCCCCTGGGGAACTACCAGCTCAACTTTCAGCTCGTAGACTCTCAGGTAAAGCTCCTGTTTAATCAATGAAATGATAATGTAATTTTGTTACGGCAGACCGTGCCTGCCTGACTGTGTGTTTGTTATCATGTCTGTATGTTTGTGTGTGTTTATTATCATGCCTGTATGTCTGTCTGTGTGTGTTTGTTATCATACCTGTCTGTATGTCTGTGTGTTTTTGTTATCGTGCCTGTTTGTTATCATGTCTGTGTGTGTTTGTTATGATGTCTGTATGTATGTCTGTGTGTTTGTTATGATGTCTGTATGTATGTCTGTGTGTTTGTTATCATGTCTGTGTGTGTTTGTTATGATGTCTGTATGTATGTCTGTGTGTTTGTTATGATGTCTGTGTGTGTTTGTTATGATGTCTGTATGTATGTCTGTGTTTGTTATGATGTCTGTATGTATGTCTGTGTGTTTGTTATGATGTCTGTATGTATGTCTGTGTGTTTGTTATGATGTCTGTATGTCTGTATGTGTTTGTTATCATGTCTGTATGTTTGTGTGTTTTTGTTATCGTGCCTGTATGTCTGTCTGTGTGTTTGTTATGATGTCTGTATGTATGTCTGTGTGTGTTTGTTATCATGTCTGTATGTGTTTGTAATCATGCCTGTATGTCTGTCTGTGTGTGTTTGTTATCATGTCTGTATGTCTGTCTGTGTATTATCATGATTGTATGTATGTCTGTGTGTGTTTGTTATCATGTCTGTATGTCTGTCTGTGTGTGTTTGTTATCATGCCTGTATGTCTGACTGTGTGTTGGCAACTGCTGCTGTGTCTCATTGTGTGTTTGTACTTGTACCTGTATTTCACAATGTGTTTCACAACACTTTTACTGTGTCTGTGTCTGTGTGCATAACCCTGTCTCTGTCTGGTTCTGTGTTTGTATTTAGTGTGATACGGCCAGCGGACTGAAAGCACTTTTTGATGCCATGTGGGCGGGGCCGAAATACTTGATGGTGTTTGGAGGGGTGTGTCCATGCGCAACCATGATGATGGCTGAATCTATGTCAGCATTGAGTCTAGTGCAGGTACACCAAACGGATAACATACAGATCTCTCGCTACAACTTATATTCATTAATGAATATACTGTCTACTTACATACATAATTCATTCCTTATGCATTTCTATGTAAAAAACTTATCAAAATAAATATGACTGTTCTTCACTCCTAATATCGAACATCATTACAGCTGTTGTAACTGAATGGTTAATATCAAACATCCTTACAGCTTTTGTGACTGTATGGTTAATATCAAACATCATTGTTTGGTTAATATCAAACATCCATACAGCTGTTGTGACTGCATGGTTAAAATTGTTTGGTGAATATTAAACACCAAGGCCATGGTTCTCAGCAGGAAACCGATGGATTGTCTACTCCAAGTACTTGTTTGGAATGAGTCTTTACCCCAAGTGAAGGTGTTCAAGTATCTCGGGGTGTTGTTCTCGAGTGAGAGGAAAATGGAACGAGAGATGGGCCGGAGAATTGGTGGAGCAGCGGGTGCGATATTGCAGTCGCTTTATCGTCACAAAATAAGTAACCGAATACTTTTGCAAGGCACTGTACTGTCTACTTACATGACGAAGAGAGAGCTGAGCGAGAAGGCAAAGCTCTCAATCTACCGGTCTATCTTCGTTCCTACTCTCACCTATGGTCCTGACGGGGGGGTCATGACCGAAAGAACGAGATCGCGGATACAAGCGGCGGAAATGAGTTTCCTCCGGAGGGTGGCTGGCATCTCCCTTAGGGATAGGGTGAGAAGTTCAGCCATTCGTGAGGGACTCGGAGTAGAGCCGCTGCTTCTTTGCGTAGAAAGGAGCCAGTTGAGGTGGTCGGGCATCTGGTAAGGATGCCACCTGGCCGCCTCCCTAGGGAGGTGTTCCAGGCACGTCCAGCTGGGCGGAGGCCGCGGGGCAGACCTAGGACCAGGTGGAGGGATTATATCTCCACACTGGCCTGGGAACGCCTTGGAATCCCCCAGTCAGAGTTGGTAAATGTGGCCCGGGAAAGGGAAGTTTGGGATGCCCTGCTGGAACTGCTACCTCCGCGACCCGACCCCGGACAAAGCGGATGAAGATGAGGATGATGATGATGATGATGATGATGATGATGAATATTAAACAACATTACAGCTGTTGTGACTGTATGGTTAATATCAAACATCCTTACAGCTGTTGTGTTCTGCAGCTGTCGTTTGCCGCCACAGCGTCGGTTCTGTCCGACCGGCGGCGCTATCCTAACTTCCTGCGGACAATCCCGTCGAACCAGGGCGTGGCTTATGCTGTCCTCCGGGTGCTAGAGCGCCTCGCGTGGACACGAGTGGGACTGCTCTATCAGAGACGGCACAGCTTTGCAGAGGTGAGGCCAGGCACCCACTAACAAAACTGTCTTTTTATTATTGTTATTATTATTATTATTATTATTATTATTATTTTTAATAATACTAATAATACTACTACTACTAATAATAATACGTTTCTTCTTCTTCTTCTTCTTCTTCTTCTTCTTCTTCTTCTTCTTCTTCTTCTTCTTCTTCTTCTTCTTCTTCTTCTTCTTCTTCTTCTTCTTCTTCTTCTTCTTCTTCTTCTTCTTCTTCTTTCTTCTCCTCTGAGCTAGTATCAAACCTGTGACTTTGTGGGTTGTTATTGACCGGAATGCTATTGATGTGTGATATCATGGTGTGTGTGCGTGTATGTGTGTTTGTATGAAGAAGGAGCTGACGGAGGCCTTGATGAGGGCTGATGTTGAACTGGCTGTCTCTCAAAGCCTCTCAGTCAATAGGTGTTCAGATGTTCAGAGGCTGAAGGTGAGTCAGAGGAGCCTACACATCTCAACCTCCATTTTAGACCATAAAAGATTAATCACAGTTTACACACCCAAAGCTCCACTTCAGACCATAATGGGTTAATTACAACTTACACAACTCAACCTCCACCTCAGACCATAATGGGTTAATTACAACTTACACATCCAAACCTCCACTTTAGAACATAAAGGGTTAATTACAGTTTACGCATCTAAACCTCCACTTTAGAACATAATGGGTTAATTACAGTTTACACATCCAAACCTCCACTTTAGAACATAAAGGGTTAATTACAGTTTACACATCCAAACCTCCACTTTAGACCAATTTACAAGGATCATTAATCACTAATATCAGATACATCCAAATTTTTTTATCCTGATTGTCAGATTGAAATGTTGGTAGCTTGTTAATGACAACTTCCTGTCCTCTTCAACAGGACAATGACATCAGGATCATTATCGGACTTTTTGATGATGATTCTGCCCGTGACGTTTTTTGTTGTGTAAGTTTGTAAATGACCCGACTATATGTTCTGATGTAGCCCAGTTAAATGTTCTGATTGTTACTATATAACCCAGCTAAGTGTACTTGTAGGTTCTCTACAACCCAGCTAAATGTACTGGTAGGTTCTATATAACCCAGCTAAGTGTACTTGTAGGTTCTCTACAACCCAGCTAAATGTACTGGTGGGTTTTAAATCCAGCTGTGTTCTGGTAGGTTCTATATAACCCAGCTAAGTGTATTGGTAGGTTCTATACAACCCAGTTAAATGTACTGGTAGGTGCTATATAACCCAGCTAAATGTACTGGCAGGTTCTACATAACCCAGCTAAATGTACTGGCATGTTCTATATAGCCCAGCTAAATGTACTGGCAGGTTCTATATAACCCAGCTAAATGTACTGGTAGGCCCTATATAACCCAGCTAAATGTACTGGTACTTCTATATAACCCAGCTAAATGTACTGGCAGGTTCTATATAACCCAGCTAAATGTACTGGCAGGTTCTATATAACCCAGCTAAATTATCTGCTAAGTAAAAAAGAAAAAGGATGGTGTTGTGAGCGGACCTATAGACCCACCAGTTGGTTCTTTCTCTGTGCTGCAGGCGTACAGAATGGGCCTGTTCGGTGGGCTGTACCAGTGGCTGCTCCTGGGGGGGTCCAGCCGGCGCTGGTGGGAGGAAGGCGGGCTCGCTGGCTGCGGCAGGGAGCAGCTACTGGCTGCTGTAGAGGGAGCCCTCAGCCTACAGACCAGACACCTCAGTGACTCCACAGACAGAGGAATCTCAGGACGGGTTCATAGCTCTCTGTTATTGCCTAATTATTTATAATTATTTATAATAATTCATGATCTTATCTTTACTATTTTATTCATGCTGTTTTAATCATACTATCTTATCTTCACTATCTTGTCCTTTTTTATTATGTATTACTTTATTCTGATTGTTGTATTCTTATTATATTATCCTTTTTATTACATTTTTTTCCTTTGTATGTGCCTGCTGGCCTCATGTAAATCCCTTTGAATTGTCTGTGTGTGAAATGTGCTATCCTATCACTAATAAACCGGCCTTCTGAGGGGGCTCTGACTGGCGCTGGGGTGTGTGTGTGTGTGTGTGTGTGTGTGTGTGTGTGTGTGTGTGTGTGTGTGTGTGTGTGTGTGTGTGTGTGTGTGTGTGTGTGTGTGTGTGTTTCATCTGGTGCTCCTTGTTCCTCCAGACCCCAGTGGAGTACGAGCAGGCCTACCACAGAGCACTGCCGGAGGGGCAGACACCGAGCAGCGTCCATGGCTTTGCCTACGACGGTGTGTGGGTGATGGCTGGAGCGCTGACCCAGGTCATGGAGACCGTCAGACAGAGAGAGAGAGCACGCCCGCGGGGTAACACCTCCTCTGTCAGCGAGCAGGAGGTGGTGAGGATGCTGCTGAGGGCTGTGAGGGACACCCAGTTTGAGGGTGTGACAGTAAGTGACCCTGCCTGCACCACGTAGCTTCACAACAGGGTGGCTAGCAGACTAACTGAGTTGTTTCTCCATGGCAAGATTTGCTTTCATAACGGGGTGGCTAGCAGACTAATTAACAAAGTTGCAGTAGAGGAATTGGGTGCCTTCCCCTCGAAAAGAAAAACTTAATGTGGTGCGAAACCTAAATATTTATATCATCCAAAATGTTGTAAGGTAGCACTCACCAATTTAGGAAAAAAAAGACAGGGACATTTCCTCAATTTCACCAATTTGTTTGACCATCAAACTAAATTAGCCAACCTTAGAAAGCTGACAAGTCTGAAACTTTAATGTTTGATGGCCGAATCAGTTGGTGAAACCGAGGCACAGTCCCTGTTCTTTTTTCTAAATTAGTAAGTGCTTTGTTACAACCTTTTGGATGTTATTTTGTTTTAATTCTCCAGGGCAATGTTAGCTTTCACAACGGTGAGCGACTGGGGAGGATCAAAATAACACAGATTCAAGGTGAACATCAGTGTCACTGACACTAGAACCTTATTTACACTCTGACTGTAAATGTGTGCATGGGAATGTTCGTCAAACAATACATATTTGTCTTAAACTTTATTTATTAGTATTTATAAGTATTTTAATTTTTTTTGTTCTGGTTGGCTTAATGCACATTTGGCATTGTCTTATTAATAACGGTGGATCCTGGCGGCGGTCATGGTTTTTGATTAGGTGGTTATTGATTAGGTGGTTATTGATTAGGTGGATATTGTTGTTGGTGGTTATTGTTGTTGGTGGTTATTGATTAGGTGGTTATTGTTGTTGGTGGTTATTGATTAGGTGGTTATTGATTAGGTGGTTATTGTTGTTGGTGGTTATTGTTGTTGGTGGTGTTGTGTCCGCAGAGGGCCGGGAGACACTACTGGGTCAGTACGACTGTGACGCTGAGGAGCTGGAGCTGCAGCAACTTCTGCTCAGGTTCCCAGGTCAAACACCCTCACCATCCACCATGATCTTTAAATCAAAACCCATATGGATATGTGTTCATGAGCAGACTAAGGTGACTTCCCGTGTGTGTGTGTGTGTTTTCTGCAGGAGCGGGCCCTGCCAGGGATCGGCCCTCAGTAGTCCTCCAGCGCCGGTCCATCAGCCTGGTCCTCTACAGCAGCCTGGGGGTCATCACTGTCCTCACCATGCTGTGTGCTGTATGCGGTATGTGCTGCAATACACACAGGTACAACCACACTCTCTCTCTCTCTCACACACACACACTCTCACACACACAGGTACTACCACACGCACACACACACACACACACGCACGCACACACGCACGCACGCACGCACGCACACACGCACACACACAGGTACTACTACACATATGCTGTGTTTTGTTCAGGGAGCAGCCGTCTGACGCTGTGCCTCTGGACGGCCTCCTTCTCCTGGGCAGTGTGCTCTCCTACTCCTCCCTCCTCCTGCTGGGTCTGGATGGTTCTCTGGTGGTTGGACAGCAGCCACACCTCCTCTGCTCAGTGAGTTCCTTTTCAAACCCTGCTCCTCCTCCTCCTCCTGTGCTCTGGGAGAGTCAGTACTCTGTGGTGGTGACTCGTGAAGCTTTGGACTGGACTAACCGGTCTGCTTTCAGGTCCGCCTGTGGCTGCTGTCCCTGGGACACACCTTGGTGTACGGAGGGCTGTTGGCCAGAACCTGGAAGGTCTACAGAGCCATGAAGATGGAGAAGGTCTGAGGAGACTCCACTGAGCTCTGTGTGTGTGTGTGTGTGTGTGTGTGTGTGTGTGTGTGTGTGTGTTTGTGTCTGTATCTATCCTTTTCTCCTCTCCCACTCCTCTCCACTCCTCTCCTCCTTCAATCCCTCCCCTCCCCTCCCCTCCCCCTCCCGTCCCATCCTCTCCTCTCCTCTCCTCTCTATAGTGACCAAGCTCCCCCTCTCCTCTCTTTCAGTCCAGTATAGTGCACTATAAGCCAGCTCTGCTTCTCCTCTCCTCTCCTCTCTTTCAGTCCAGTATGGTGCACCATCAGCCAGCTCTGCTGGTAGGGGGGCTCCTGTTGTTGGACCTGGGTCTTCTGACAGCCTGGCAGCTGCTGGACCCTCTCACACACACCGTGTCAATGCTCCAACCGCAGGTAGAGTGACACTCACACCCTGTAACATAGTCACAATAATAATACCAATAATAATATGAATACCCTTTCCATTTGAACAGCACCTTCTCTTAATAGAATACTAAAATACAAAAGGACATGTGTACAATAAAAGCAACAAACGGAATACAATTAACACAATGTGCAATACTGTTAAAACAAATTAAATATACTATCTATTGTAACAAAATACTAAAACGTTTATGCAAATAATAACAGAAATAAATTAAATAAAATCATTCAGAGCAATTGAAGCATGATCACTAATTGAATGCAATAGAGTGAGCGTTCTCCTTTCCCATGATCCCTTATTGCATCTTGTGTGGGGTAGAAAAATATATTTAAGCAGCTCTTGTTCTTTCGGATTTTAAAACTGCCACCTCATACATATTGTGTAGATGCTGGAGGGTGTGTGGGTGCAGCGCATCATGGACCAGTGTGACTGCAGCATGCTGGCTGTGTGGCTGGCTGCTGGCTACAGCTACAGAGCCCCACTGATGGTGAGTGCACTTACAACCCAACGCTACACAACATGTGACAACACCTAAATAACATCACTAAAAAAAATCACGGTTTCTTTTGTTCTGCTTACAGTGTCATTTTGTTGTTATTATCAATTATTTCACTGTTGTAAATGCAATGTTTACTCTTGTAAAGGAAGGAGCTATTATTATTGTTATTACGCTATGCAACATTTCACTACAAGGTTATATTAAAGATGATGTTTTACATTCAGGTGTTAGCCTGTATTAAAGATGATGTTTTACATTCAGGTGTTAGCCTGTATTAAAGATGATGTTTTACATTCAGGTGTTAGCCTGTACTAAAGGTGATGTCTTGCTTCCAGGTGTTAGCCTATATTAAAGATGATGTTTTACATTCAGGTGTTAGCCTATATTAAAGGTGATGTCTATATTTCCAGGCGTTAGCCTATATTAAAGGTAATGTCTATATTTCAAGGGGTTAGCCTACATTAAAGGTGATGTCTATATTTCCAGGTGTTAGCCTACATTAAAGGTGATGTCTATATTTTCAGGTGTTAGCCTGTATTAAAGGTGATGTGTTGGCCTATATTAAAGGTACTCTCTTACTTCCAGGTGCTAGCCTATATTAAAGGTGATATCTATATTTCAAGGTGTTAGTCTATAATAAAGGTGATGTGTTAACCTATATTAAAGGTGATATCTATATTTCAAGGTGTTAGTCTATAATAAAGGTGATGTGTTAACCTATATTAAAGGTGTTGTCCTCTCCCAAGGTTTTGGGCTGTCTCCTGGCCTGGAGGATCAGAACCGACAGCATCTTGTTGGGGTCCAGTATGTTCACTGTGACGGCCCTGAGTGCTACCAGTACCTGGGCGTTCTATCTGACCCAGGACCAGCCAGACCTCCGCTTTATCCTGCTGGTGCTGCTGGTACTGTCCTGCAGCGCCCTCACCGTGCTCCTGGTTCTGCTGGTTTATAAGGTTAGTCCTTCTGTCTGCTGGTATATAAGGTTATCATTAGTCTGCTGGTATATAAGGTTAGTCCTTCTGTCTGCTGGTATATAAGGTTATCATTAGTCTGCTGGTATATAAGGTTAGTCCTTCTGTCTGCTGGTATATAAGGTTATCATTAGTCTGCTGGTATATAAGGTTAGTCATTCAGTCTGCTGTTATATAAGGATAGTCCCTTATCCTGCTGGTATATAAGGTTATTTCTGCTCCTCCTCTTTTAGATTGAATACACCAGAATTAACCTTGACAGGGGCCAACAGTACACAGGCTCCCAGCTTTGTCCAGAGGAGAAGAAGAAGAAGGAGGAGGAAGAGGAGGAGGAACATGAGGAAGAAGAGGAAGAAGAGGAGGTGTTTCTGAGCAGGGACTGCCAGAATGACTCCGCTAGACCCCTGGAGAACCTAAAGATGGAGAACAGGCACCTCAGGAGGAGGATCAACCAGGTGATGTCTGATTTCTTACAGTTACCTATAATGAATATTATCGTAATCGCTGGGTAAGACCCAATGCCCTGTTGCCAGGCAACACAGAGGTAAAGGTCTGGCTCCTATGTAATAAGGTGAATACTTTTTCCAGCTTGATACGGAGTGGGAGGCTGTGGCAGTGGCGTTGTATGAAGAGCCTGCTGCTTCATCCCCTCCATCGCCAGCCGATGCTCTCCTCAACATGGCCTCCAGCCGAAGAGCAGGTAGGCATCCTCACCATGGCACAACGCAAACACACACTGTCTGCCTGGGCTGGCTGCATGGCCGCAAACACACACTGGTCTGGCTGGATGGCCGCTAACACACACTGCTCTGGCTGCATGGTCGCAAACACACACTGTGCTGGCTGCATGGTCGCTAACACACTGTGCTGGCTGCATGGTCGCTAACACACACTGTGCTGGCTGCATGGTCGCTAACACACGCTGGTCTGGCTGCATGGTCGCTAACACACGCTGGTCTGGCTGCATGGTCGCTAACACACACTGTGCTGGCTGCATGGCCGCTAACGCCCACTGACACTGGTCTGGCTGCATGGCCGCTAACACGCTGTGCTGGCTGCATGGTCGCCAACACACACTGGTCTGGCTGCATGGCGGCTAACACAAATTGGTCTGGCTGCATGGTCGCTAACACACACTGGTCTGGCTGCATGGCTGCTAACACACTCTGTGCTGGCTGCATGGCCGCTAACACACACTGGTCTGGCTGCATGGCCGCTAACACACACTGGTCTGGCTCCATGGCGGCTAACACAAATTGGTCTGGCTGCATGGTCGCTAACACACACTGGTCTGGCTGCATGGCTGCTAACACACTCTGTGCTGGCTGCATGGCCGCTAACACACACTGGTCTGGCTGCATGGCCGCTAACACACACTGGTCTGGCTGCATGGTCGCTAACACACACTGGTCTGGCTGCATGGCCGCTAACACACACTGGTCTGGCCGAATGGCCGCTAACACACACTGGTCTGCCTGTGCTGGCTGCATGGAGGCTAACACACACTGTGCTGGCTGCATGGCGGCTAACACATACTGTGCTGGCTGCATGGTCGCTAACACACACTGTGCTGGCTGCATGGCCGCTAACACACACTGTGCTGGCTGCATGGCTGCTAACACACTGCTGTAGTTCTGTTTACCCCCCTTAATTAACTCTTTTAAAAAAAACAGTTCCATCCTTCAACGGATATTCTGTTCTTTATGTTATACTGTTTTGTTTTTCTTTAAATTAGTTTTTGAACTGATGTTGCTCTTTGTCTGTTCTCCATCTTTCTGTTTCATTGTCTGTTGCCATGTTTACTGTGCATCTTGTGAAGCGTCTTTGGGTGTCAGAAAAGCGCTATAGAAATAAAATGAATTATTATTATTATTATTGTTCCTCCAGGGGAATACCGCTCTTTGATAAGAAGGCCCTCCAAGATGACCTGTGAAGCCCAGCTTTGTTCCTTAGATGGAGCCGGGGCTGGAGCTGGAAGAAGAAGCAACAGACTATCAGAGGATATCAACTCACCTGAACAGTGAGGGCCATGCCAACCGAATAACTGTTCTTTATTTATATTACACAAGTGTAGACATTGCACAGGTCACTTTTACTGTTACAGGCACATTGCTTTCTACCAACATGTAATTCTAGCTGTTCAACTCTTCTGGTGGAGACCAAGCTGGAAAGTGTAAACAAAAATGTGTCTGATCACTAAACATAGCGGAAGTTTAATTACCTTTCCCAATATTGCAAATCTAATAATAAGATATTCCAGTATAAAACAATATTTACAATATTTGTGTTTCATCAATCCTGGCTGTGTGCGTTTAGGTATGCCAGGAATGTTTCTAGCCTGCAGCTATAGAGCAGCTACAGAGCATGAAAGCAGCTATAGAGCAATTATAGAGAAACTATAGAGCAGCAAGAGAGCAGCTACAGAGCATGAGAGCAGCTATAGAGCAGCTACAGAGCAACTATAGAGCAGCTACAGAGCATGAGAGCAACTACAGAGCAGCTACGGAGCAGCAACAGAGCAGCTACAGAGCATGAGAACAGCTATACAGCAGCTATCGAGCAGCTACAGAGCAGCCATAGAGCAGCTACAGAGCAGCTACAGAGCAGCCATAGAGCAGCCACGGAGCAGCTATAGAGCACCAGATCAGCAGAAGGTAACACTGATATGTGCTTCCTTCCAGTGTCCAGCGGAGACTATCTTTGCAACTTCCCATCCTGCACCACGCGTACCATCCCGGGGTGGGAGGAGTGACCACCAGCTGCTCCAGTCTACTGGGCAACACAGAGAATGTCTTTACGTTCAGCTCCACACACAGATAACGTCTTTACGTTCAGCTCCACACACAGATAATGTCTTTACGTTCAGCTCCACACACAGATAATGTCTTTACGTTCAGCTCCACACACAGATAATGTCTTTACGTTCAGCTCCACACACAGATAATGTCTTTACGTTCAGCTCCACACACAGATAACATCTTTATAGTCCTCCACACATATTTATATAATTATATCATCATTATTATTATTATATTTTTTGTCAGATAAGGTCTTTACATGAAGCCCTTCAAAGAGGGAGCGGAACAGGTTACAAAATCCATATGTAAAACTATGTATGTTTTAAGGGATGTGTCAATCAGTTTTAATATTTGAATAAAACATTTAAACCTTTTTGAGTATGCTATATATCATTTATGTGCATTTATATACATATTTAGTAAAAAAAAAGTTTTTATTAGGCAGTAGTTTTTGTAAGTACACATTTTGTAGTAACAGAAGGTAATATAATTTGTATTAATTACAAATATTTCATAATGGAGACCCAGGCATGTATTGATTTGCTTTTATAGGACTCGGGACTGCCTGTTTGTATGTTTGCCGAAGACAGATCACATTGTCAACTCTGGAATCCCCAAACCCAGAACATGGACTTCAAACTGCAGTTAGGAAAACCGTGTGAATGAACTGGAGCAGACAGGCTGATTTTCAATAGCCGTCAAATCATATTAGTGGTTTTCTATGCACTTAGCAAGTCTTAGCTTTGGCCTACATATAGGCTGTATACGTTACAACTGTTATCTGTATTGTTTGATAAACTGTTGTAAATAACCCAATTTATGGTTAGGGTTTGTTATATATCTGTTATTAGTTTATAAGCTCTTATTGTTATATTTCCGATCTTGTTTTAAAGAGACTTTTATTTTGAAAGCGACATTTTGAGCTCGTTCACAACAGAGCCAGTCAGAGATAAAAAAAAAAAACGCGAGCGGTAAAGGCATAGAGCACACAAGTGAAAGAAGCATTTTGTTTTTGTTATTTTCATTAGCGTTCCGCGAAGAGGCACAAGGTGTGCATTGTAATAATGTAACGTTATTATTAAGATGCGGTTTGCTTAAATTTATTGTAAAATTTGAATGCTTTATTTAGGACTGTTTGTTGACTTCTTTAATTTGGTAAATGGGGCTAATGCTCAGGTCACGTTAGCTAAAATATTTATGTATTTTCTGTACCCTGCTCTTACGTTGGTCGGTTGGTTGATTGATTGATATGGTTGGAATCGAATAAACCAAAAAGGGACCATCAGTAAAGCGTCAGACCATTTTTCAGTGGGATAGCTACAACTGTATTTATGTGAATGTACAGCACTTAGGTCAGTGCTGCTTGTTTTAAACGTGCTCTATAAATTAATTTAATTTGATTTGATATAAGAAAATACGAAAAGCAGTGGGCAACCTTCGTCTCATTGTTTATACTTTCGCGGGACATGAACGGGAGTTTCCGTGTTGGTGCTTCTTCTTCGGTTTTTTCTACATTCTGGATTGCTGAATACGACACTGCCACCTAGTGGGCCCGTTAAACTTCCGTTGAAGTATGTAGGCAAACTATTGTGCGAACGGAAGCGGCAAATGAACGTTTACGTTCGCTAACGCGCTCACGGAGAAGTATAAACCAGATGACCTGTGTTGGGGGAAAAAAAAAATGGTTATGGGAAAAATAAGTTGTTTCCGCCCGGTTTCGAACCGGGGACCTTTCGCGTGTGAGGCGAACGTGATAACCACTACACTACGGAAACTGGTAGCATGTGAATTTAAAGGTACAGTTCACTATTTTAAACTAGTCGGTTTTTTTCTTCTTATGTCACATTCACATTTTCATACTGTTAACAATGCAAGAGCGTAGGAGGCCATGGTTCTCAGCAGGAAACCGATGGATTGTCTACTCCAGGTAGGGAATGAGTCTTTACCCCAAGTGAAGGAGTTCAAGTATCTCGGGGTCTTGTTCTCGAGTGAGGGTAAAATGGAACGAGAGATGGGCCGGAGAATTGGAGCAGCGGGTGCGGTGTTGCAGTCGCTCTATTGCACCGTTGTGACGAAGAGAGAGCTGAGCCAGAAGGCTAAGCTCTCAATCTACTAGGGAGGTGTTCCAGGCACGTCCAGCTGGGCGGAGGCCGCGGGGCAGACCTAGGACCAGGTGGAGGGATTATATCTCCACACTGGCCTGGGAACACCTTGGAATCCCCCAGTCAGAGCTGGTTAATGTGGCCCGGGAAAGGGAAGTTTGGGATGCCCTGCTTGAACTGCTACCTCCGCGACCCGACCCCGGACAAAGCGGATGACGACGATGATGATGATGAAGAGCGTAGGAGTGAGTTTGGCATTAGTGTGGGACACATTTACATGTGATGGAAACCAAGCTGGAAAGTGTAAACAAAAATGTGTCTGATCACTAAACATAGTGGAAGTTTAATCACATTTCCAAATATTATAAATCTAACAATAAGATATTCTCGTATAAAACAATATTTACACTTGTGTTTCTTCAGTCCTGGCTGTTTTTGTTTAGGCATGCCGGGAATCTTTTTAGCCCGCAGCTATAGAGCAGCTACAGAGCATGAGAGCAGCTAGAGAGCATGAGAGCAGCTACAGAGCATGAGAGCAGCTAGAGAGCAGCTACAGAGCATGAGAGCAGCTACAGAGCATGAGAGCAGTAGAGAGCAGATACACAGCATGAGAGCAGTGGCATCTGAGCTGGGCATCTCTTGCTGGAATGGGAGTCTGGACTGCCTGTTTGTATGTTTACCAGAGACAGATCAGACTTTGGAATCCCCAAACCCAGAACATGGACTTCAAACTGCAGTCAGGAAAACCGTGTAAACAAACAAATATGGTGACTGACAAGTGACACACAAGGCATGTTGTCAGAAAAATAATGCTACAAATTCAAAATGTTTATTTGAATTTCATTGTCATGTGTTTTTTGGTAGCAAAATTCTTTTTATGTATTTAGATTGAAAAAGTTCAGTCTGAAACAGTTTTGGTACTGTAATAGTTGTCATGCACACACAGATAACATATTTTTTGTCAGCTCTACACACAGATAACATCTTTAAAATCCTCTACACACACAGGTAACATCCTTATAGTCCTCTACACACAGATAACATCTTTGTTATTATATCAATATTACTATTATTATTATTATATTTTGTTTTTTGTCAGATAAGATCTGTACATGAAGCCCTTCAAAGTGGGAGTGGAACCTGTTACAAAATCCATTTGTGAAACTATCAATGTTTTAAGGAATGCGTCAACCAGTTTTAATATTTGAATAAAACATTGTTTTTTTGAGTATGCTTTATATAATTTTTGTACATTTATAAATATATTTAGAAAAAAAGGTTTCACTAGGCATCTCTATTTGAATATTTGAACTTCATTGTCATGTTTTTTTGGTAGCAAAATCCTTTTTATATATTTAGACTGAAGAATCTCATTCAGAAACAGTTTTGGTACTTCAATAGTGGTCAAGCAACACTGTTGCTACAGACTGTGTTGCATTGGAAGTTTCCTAGTTGGAAATTTCCATTGGGATTTTCCATTCGCAAGACAGCAGTCCTGACTAATTGAACTTAAAACAACCTGTGCTTTGTTGATTGTGAACATATGGTAAAAAATGGTAAATGGACTGCATTATATAGCGCTTTTCAACCGGAATGGAATAAAGCGCTTTACGATGTTGCCACTCATTCACCCTTTAATATATTCACCCATTCAGCACGCATTCATGTATGCCCTCTCATTCACCCATTCACCAATTCACTCGCACACTCACACCGACGATGGCAGTGTGACCAATATGGCCTTCAATATATTCCTTTTGTAGAATGATTGGTAAACGACAATATTGTGTGAAATGGCTTATGAGCTTTCAGCATCACATGCCTGAAACTCGATTTCAGTCATTTAAAGACAATTCAAAGCCTTTGCCCTCTCTGTTATACACATAACATTTTCATGAAATATGAAGATGTACAACAGATGTATCGATATTTAACGTTGAAAATAAGAGTTTTTAATGCACTTTCAACGTATGCCATGTTCTGTAAAGCAAAATGATAAGTCAACGTCAGAGTCGGTCCTGACCTCCCTGGGGCCCTAAGCAAAATTCTGCTAAGGGGCCCTCCTACCTGACCTGTGAGCCATATAAACCATTTGCCATTGCCACACAGTCACACCTGACACCCCAGTGCTCCCACTACAATCCTTCCTCCTTTAAAACAGTTTGCTCCATCTGTTGGTCTAAGAATAAGCAGACCTATACAGAACAGAATGAGGTATAAACAAACAATATTTATTGCATAGAATATTTTCCATAGAATCTTAAGATAAGTGAATATTAACATCAACATAAATAAGAAATTGTAGAAAATATAAAATGTAGAAAATAATAAAATATTATTGAGCTTTGGCACTGAGCTTTGGCTCTGCTGCCTGGTAATTAGTCCAGTCCTCAAAATGTTATACAATTAGCTTTGGCTATTCAATGTTAACATAAGCCTATAGGCTATGGCTGCAGTTATATATCTCAAAACAGTAAAAGAAAACCTATACAGCTGTGTGACTAGCTTTGGCTATATAATGTAAACATAAGCCTATAGGCTATGCCGGCAGCTATATGTCTTAAAATAGTAAAATAGAAACTATACAGTTATGTGACTAGCTTTGGTTCCCTCTACAGCCTGGCATTTTCAGCATCAGCGTGGGCACCAGTCTATCTGGACTGTCTGGAAGAAATTGAGAAAGTATGTCACATAGTTCAGTGTTTCTCAACCCTTTCTCACTGCCCTGCATGTTTTAGATGTCTCCCTGCTCCAACACACCTGATTTTAATGAATGGGTCGTTGTCAGGCTTCTGCAGAGCTTGATGACGGCCCATTCATTTGAATCAGGTGTGTTGGAGCAGGGAAACATCTAAAACATGCAGGGCAGTGGTTCCTCAGGACCAGGGTTGAGAAACACTGACATAGTTAAGCAGTCATTTACACAAATGCACTTCTGCCATACAATCCTAAATGTTACTAAGTGTCTAAACATTTCAATGTTTGAATTAAAATCTTACCATCAAAATATTCCTCTTCTGCACTTTCTTCAGGCAAAATCATCAATGATGTCATCATAGGACATGTGTTTTCCCATGTCATGATTTATGCTCATGATGGCCAGACCACTCAAACGTTCCTGTGACATGGAAGACCTCAGGTAGCTTTTGATGAGCTTTAATTTTGAAAAGCTCCTCTCTGCCGATGCTACTGTTACTGGTAGGGTGACTGCAATTCTTAGGGCTATCCAAAGGTTAGGATAGAGTTCCTCCAGGTTTTCCTCACAGAGAAAGGACAGCAGCTCAAAGGCAGTCATCTTATCTGATGGCAGATCAGGTAAATTCTGAATCTTGTGTGCCAGATCCATTCCACTGATGTCACAGTCACCTCTAAAAGTTAGGGTTTTTTTCAACTTCCATGCAGTGAGCCTTTAAAGATTCACTGGATATCTGAGAGGCAGTGCTGAAGTTCAGCAGCACTCCATATTTGGTTTTCACCTGGTTGAGTGTTTCAAATCTCTCATCCATGGATGTCACAACAGAGTCAACCACAATGTTGAAGTAGCTGACTTCAAGGTTTTTCAGTGCATCAGTCACTGGTTCATCGGGAGCCTCATAGCTGAAATGCCTCTTGCTGTTTCTTAGTCTCTTCTCTTTCAGAACAGCCTCCACATTCATTTCTTCACAAATGCTTTTGGCTGTTGTCTGGGCCTCAGAGAATCCAGTTTCCCGGTATGTAGTGAGGGAGGCCTTTGCATTTGAGATTAAATTCACTGCTATGTCCAGCTGCATTGAGGCAGACTGGAGGAGCTTGTTCACCTTGTTTATCGTTGTCAGTATCTCACACCATACGACACAGCAAATCAAGAAGCGGTAGGACCCAACTTCCTCTGCAAGTGCTTGTGCCTCCACTTTGGCCACAGGATCGTTGATTGTCTGTCTGGCTTCCAGTAATGCCTCCCGAACCTTAGAAGCCTGATACCTGATAGCATGAACACTTTGGAGCCTACTCTCCCATCTTGTGTCACTCCATGACTTCACGGTTATGTTCACGTGTTTCTTCAAAACACTCCATCTTTGTGTGCCTGCTGAAAAGAAGGTGAAGAGCTTTTGCACATGCCCAAAAAACCCAACTGCATCTTTTGAAGATTTGGCAGCATCTGCAGTGACAAGGTTTGGAGTATGTGCTCCGCACGGGACGAAGACGGCTCTGAGATTTTTTTTGAGCAGTCTAGCTTGTACTCCTTGGTGCTTGCCCTTCATGTTGGCCCCATTATCATAAGCTTGGCCTCTGCAATCTTCAAATGGAATCTTCAGCTCATTCAGTTTAAGCCTGTTGTACCCTCAACATTCACAAAGCCGAGGAAGTGCTCCTTGATCTCTGGCTTTCCTTTTAAAGCCACGCTTCTGAGAATAATGGACATTTGCTCCTGGTGACTAATGTCAGGTGTACAGTCCAAGATAATGGAGAAGTACTTTGAGTCTCTTACTTGAGTCACTATTGCTTCCAGAATCTTGTCACTCACAATCTGTATCGGTAATGAGCATGTGTCTCTCCATCTTTAATTTTGCTGAGATGATTTTCCATAACAGGGTCAAATTTTGCCAGTAATTCAACCTCTTTTAGGAAGTTTCCATTATCTGGTTGGAAGAGTTTGTCTGATGAACCCCTGAATGCTAGGTTTCTTTCAGCCAGAGACTGGGTGATACTTATGAAACGTGTAAGGACATCCCGCCATCTCTTTCTTTCAGCCTCTAAAAGTGTAATTTGTATCTGGTCAAGAGTCTGTCCCCGACTTAGGCGCAGATCAAGTTCTCTCCACTTAATCATATTGTTTGTATGTTCAGGACTACCCTCATGGTGTTTCAGAATGGTGTTGATATTTGACCAGTCATTCACGCCTTCCTTTATTATTTTGTAGTCTTTTGTAGAAAAGAGCTTACAGCAAAAACAATACACAGCGTTGTTTTTGATTGAGTATGAAAGCCAGCTCCTGGTAATCTTTTCCCCATTTGAATGCTGTCTCTGTAATAAGCCTGAATGGACACCTCTTCTAGACTTGTCTTTAGGGTAAGAAAAATCCAGTCCTGGTTTGAATGGACCTCTGCACACTAACTCAGTCCTCATGAAGTCTGTTAAGACTGGGGGCCAATCTGCTGGGTCATTTGGTGGAGCATAAACTGTTCTATTAGGGTCTGAGCTGCTTGTATCTGATGCTGGCTGTACACCTCTGCTTGTGCTAGTACTGGCTGAGGCTGCCTCTACTTCACCTGGGTCTGTGTTAGTGATTTCTGAAGCTGGCTGTACTGGGTTAGTACTGACTGAGGCTGGATGTGGATCAACTGAGTCTGTGCTTGTACTGGCTGATGATCCAGCATCTCCTCTACTGACAAACTTGAGCATAGCACCTGTAAATTATCGATAACAATACTATTGCCAACCATCCCACAAATCGTAACTTATTTGGACAGTAGAATAGGCGTTCCGTATTTACCTCAAGGCTACGGAAGCATTTTCTTCTGTATCTTTGTTAACGATTGCGTTTATAGGAACCGCTGTTTTGAATATAATTCAGTTAGCTAGCTAGCTGGGATTAAAATGCCGTGAGACCATTTTGACCTAAAATCCAGCTGAATTTTAATATTGGCTAGGTGACGAATGACAGAGAACCTATCATAAAGCTAGCTGGCATTTAAACCCAATTTCAAAAGGTCTTGGAGAAACGCTATGTCTACATGTGAACACACCATTTTCAAAAGCAAACAGAGCTAGGGAGATTAATTTTATTGCGTTGTGGTTTCATGCAGTTTTCTTAAATAATGTAATGACAAAAATGACCAAAATTGGTGCTAATTGTATGGTATAAAACACGAAGGAACTATTTTTCTTGATAGAATCGTTGTTTTCATGGAATTAACGACCAGAGGTTTGTGCTTAACAACGGTCCAAATAGAACTTCCAACGAGAGTTTTGCTTGACAACCTCTGCTCCCCGTCGTACATTATTTTCCAACAACGGGACAGCCCGTCGTGGTTTAGGCTACTCCTTACGTATTTCACTCTCACTCTTGTCAGGAAAAGGCACAGAACACAGCCCTGGAAGTGGCTGGCAAGCAAGCAAGACACAGAGATGCACTGCCCAGCTAGGTTAGCAAGACAGACAGACTAGAGTAGAGAGATACACTGCAAGCTAGCACGTCAACTTAACGTTACTCTTATTTGCTGACATCAGCTTGGAGAGGAGAGAACACACGTTTACCTGATTGCTGTTCCCGAAATTCACTCTCATGGTGTTTTCTTTTTCTCTTTTCGTGACCAGAAGGATAGTTCCGCTTCATCCTCTCATCGAAGTTGTAACTTGTAACCATTGACACGTCACGCGAGGGGGAGGAGGGGCCCTTGCGTAATTTGCGGGGCCCTACGCAACTTGCGTAGTGAGCGTATAGGGCCGCCCGGCTCTGGTCAACGTAACATGCGTAAAAAGAGGCAAAAGTTCAGTGCAACTTGTTTCGCTGGTCACAAAATTAAGATGAGAAAAGGAACTTTTTATGTCTAATTGGGAAAAATCCCATACTGTACATTTTGAGAGAATTACATTTTAGTAACGCAAATTTACTTTTACTTTAGTGCTTTTAAATAAGCTACTTTTTTACTTTTACTTGAGCAAGTTCATGGGCTCGTGATTTTACTTGTACTTCTTTTACTTGAGTCTGTTTTAACTAAAGTAACACTACTTCTAGCACTTTAGTAGGATTTTTCAGTACTTTTTCCATCTATGTATACTACTATAACACTGTATATACCCAACATATATATATATACAGACGGCTGACAAATTAAAGGAAAAACCTGAATAAATGAGTGGAGAAACATAACGAATGCAGATGCTACCACACAGGTGCACTGCATGGTACAATTAAGCAATTAACATCCAATCATGCTCTGTGGCATGTATAAAAATGCTGAGCAGGCCCAGTTGATTCAGATTTTGTATCAAGATGGCAAGAGGAAAAAATCTAAGTGACTTTGAAACAGGGTTCATTGCTGGGGCGCGGATGGCAGGAGCTTCAGTCACAAAGACTGCTCAACTGGCTGGTGTTTCAATAGGAACAGTGACTAAAGTGACATCTGCATTTAAATCTATGGGAAAGACATCAGTAAATAGGGTCGGAAATTGTAGTTGACAGCGCACATTTGATGACCGTGATGCTCGGGCATTAGTGCGATATGTAAGGAAAAACAGAAGAGCAACTCTTCTTCAGGTGACTGAGAATGTCAATGCAGGACGTGATCAGACTGTTTCAGCAAGAACAGTCCGTCAACAATTACATAGAGAGGGATATTACAGTAGGGTTGCAGTGCATAAACCCTTCATTACAAAGATGAATGCACATTTGAGAGTTCAGTGGTGCAAAAAACCATAGGCGCTGGTCTACAGAGATGTGGAAAAAAAGTGTTATGGTCAGATGAGTCATCCTTCACCATATTCTCGACAAGCGGGCGACTGCATGTGTGGCGTACACCAAGAGAACGGTACAGGCCTGAATGCTTGACCCCAACAGTGAGGGGATCCGGTGGCTCTGTTATGCTGTGGGGGGCATTTTGCTGGCATGGTTTGGGTCCACTTGTCCCCTTAGAAGGAAGGATCACTGCAAATCAATACAAAGTTGTTCTGAGTAATCACCTTTTTCCTATGGTGAAACTGTTTTTATCCTGATGGGAGTGGTCTCTTCCAGGATGGAAATGCCCCCATCCATAGGGCACGAGGGGTCACTGAATGGTTTGATGAGTATGAAAATTATGTGAATCATATGCTATGGCCTTTGCAGTCACCAGATCTCAACCCAATTGAACACTTATGGGAGATTTTTGGACCGACGTGTTAGACAGCGCTCTCCACTAGGGGTGTAATAAGACACCTATAAGTATCGATGCACCCTTTCTGGGGCCACAATGCGAGTGCATCGATTCAAGGCATATGAATCGATCATTAAGCCGTTCCTTTTATTTAAATTGGCAAATATTTGCGTCTTCCACCGGCAACGCCTTGAATTTTATTTAAATAGTTAAATTATTGCGTCTTCAACCGGCAGCGCCGTGGCTCCGCCTTCTCTAATGGAATGAAAACAAGCATGCAATGCTAAACATGCCCTCTTCGCTCTCCCCACCTTGTAGCTCCGAAGACGTTATATCACCCGCTGGATTTAAATCGCCCGTTTGGATATATTTTGGTTTCCGCAAAAAAGAGGGGAACTTGGACAGAACAAATGCAATATGCAAATGATGTTTAGTTGAAATAAAATACACAGGTAACACAACCAACCTTGCTAATCACCTGAAAAGACAGTAC
>JAPMUY010003948.1:0-7500 GCA_026901105.3 Galaxias olidus
AAAGGTTAAAATAATACAATTCCATGGAGTCTAAAATATTTCAGTGTGTCAATCTGGCCAGATTTTCATTGGAAAATATTTACAGGGCATTACATTGCGGTTAGGCACCACGTTTCATGATGTTCTGCTACCAACTTGCACACTAAATATGTGCAAATTATTTCATATTTATTGTGCAAGTACCAAAGTGCTTGGTGGCAGTAATTGACCGTAAGCAAACCATAGTTCATGTCCTGCCTAATTTGATCCGAGGACAATAGGCACCGCATCCGCTTGGTAAAGGAGGGAGCAAAGGGAGGGAAATAAAGATTACAGCCCAACACACAGCGCAGGAAAGCGAGGGAATGCTTCTAATGGGAAAACGCTAGCCGACGTCAAAGACAACAATTGTGAGTCCCCATCGGGGATGGCTTCAACAAATTTAAGGCCGGACCTATTACTCTGGTCCAACACACAGCAAATGGTGAGCTTTGTAGAGCTAACAGCTTCGTGGGTAGAAGTGGTGGACGAGACATAGGTTCAGGTCAGGACAAAAGGTCTCTGCTTAGTGGAGAGAATAATGGAGGCCAGCTTTCCTGCCCAGCGTGTTATTGCCAGACATGCATGGAGAGCGTTGGGCTATCACACAGTTTGATAAAGCCTCTTTTTCAATTGAATATCTGGCCATGCCGAGAGCAGAAACCCTTCTCAACATTGGTTTCTAAAGTGCCCATTTTGTACTGCGGCATAAACGAGTATTATAACACTATATTTGAGTGTATTTTGATATTTGTTGTTAAATGCAGTAGTCATTTCTTTGTTTTGTTTTACAAGGCCGTTATACCCTCCAGTTCCACTGAAGAAATATTCTATAGCTGTGTCGATACACCTGCAATGCTTGGAGAGAGCAGACATTAATTGCTGCTCTGGTCAGCATCCTCAGTGAAACCCGATCCAACATCAGATGCTGATCGGTTTGTCCTTTCACAGGTCGAATTAAAACGATCTTTCCATGTGGCCAGACGAATCTGTCCTGAGAGACAGGACGGGATCCCACGGGATCCCGCCGGTTCAATCCGGCAACATTTCACCCACTTCGGCTTGCAATCAATTGAACGTATCCTATAATGTGACACTGAAACCACTGACACTGGTATCAACGATGAGATTTGTTTCTTCCCCAGTGTAATGGAACCCCAGAGACAGTCATCCTGCTCGTATGGTTGCCACGCCCGTTGGAGATTGTAAGAGGAGCCCCAGTCCATGCTGTTCTCTGAGGCACGAGGTCAAGTTGGACCAAGAGGGAGTGAGGAGCGCCCAGTATCAGACCCTATCGCCGGCTGTGTGTGTTTGGCCTGTCACTGAGCACACAGCATGGTGCTGGAGCCTCCGTTAATAAGCCGGTCTCAGACGGATACGCAAAACAAACACCTCTTTCCCACGCAGCACGTATATACTTCCACCTACACCATATGTGACGCACCAGACTTCATCTACTCTATCCATCCATCCATCCATCTCTCTTCTCTTTTTTGTCTTTCATTTCCATAGGTTTTTATCCCTCTTCCCTCAGGCATGTGCTATGTTAAATAAAATGTATTCAATTGTTCCCACTTTCTCTTCCTTATTGTTGCCCTGTGCTGTGCTTTATTTACTAGAGCCACACCCCTCTCTCTATCTCCCTCGGTTGCCTGTCCTCCGTCTCATTCTCTTTGTCTTTCTCTCACTCCATCGCCATGCCGCCATCTCGTTCTCCATCCATCTTTCTCTCCCTTGCTCCCCTCCCGACGTTTCTCTCTCTCTCTCGTCACTGCTTGACTTGTCAGCCATTATTGTATGGAGACAAGGATTACACTTTAGAGTATAGCCAAGTAGAATGCACTCGCCTGCTCAGATCAAAAGCCCCCAGCGGCATTTCGAGTAGTGTCTTTCTTTCTTCTCAAACAAAGGAGTAAAATAAAACAAGGGACTAATCGCATACTTTCGTGCCCTTTTCTAAAGGTTCAGTTCACAATGATGTACGCTCACGCTCAGTATCTTCAGATCGCAGAATAAAATACTTCCGAAAAATAATGACATTATATAATTATTGCTTTTTTGTGTCTATGCACCGAACCAATTCCACCACGCCGCACTACTCTCGCGAAACAATGACACTATATTTTCTGTTAGGAAGGTTTTACTCATTTCGCCAAGATGATAAGGTCTGCTGCGTCTGAAGTAACTGTCAAAAGTTTGAAACTTTGTTTGCTTTATCACTCAAACTGACACACAGGCCAAGGTTGAGGTTGGCTGATGGATTATTTCCACACCCACACGTATCCACAAGCACATACGTGCGCAAAAGCACACACACACCCACACACACACATACCACTCTTCGCAACTCCAACGAAGCTTGACCCGGTTGCAGCCCCCTTGATCTCTGGATCCCGCGGTCTTCCAACTGATGAGCAGAAAACAATGTGAAGAAAGAGAGAAGGGAAGAAATGTTCTGCCCAGAGAACAATCGATCCTCAGAGATTTCCTATTTCACCTTCTGAAATAAAAAGCTCTCACCAATTGAGACAGAAGAGCACAAAGAAGAGGCGAGGCAGAACGGCGGAATAAGTGTGTAGTGTGTGTGTGTGTGTAGTGTGTGTGTGTGTGTGTGAATGCTGTTGAGAGAATGTGTGTAAACCGGGTGCTCTGCAGGTTATCTGTCAATCTGGAGAGTCTCAGACTAATACAAGATGGCTGTGTTGCCTCCAATCTCATTTAATATGTGGTGCAGGCCGACCAGTGTAAAAGTTGCATGCCCTCTCCGCCGAGAGAAAAATCTCTTAATGGATCCTCCTCCCCCTCTCTCCTTTTGTTTCTTTCTGTTTCTTTCTCTCGTTCTCTAAATCACAGGTTTTTTTTTTATTATCTCAAATTCCCTTTCAACAAACATGATTTGGCGCCTAGGTATCTTGCCCGTCCATCTTCCTCTCTTTTTCTTTCTCTCTCTCTCTCTCTTCCTTCCTCTCCCCTGGACAAAATGACAAGCCCAGCAGGAAGAGTGAATTCATAAATGGATAGAATGTGGCACGGTTTCAAAACAGAAAAAAAAAACTGGAAAAAAAGTCACGAATGAGAGACGGGTAGAGTGAAAACAGGAAGAGGAAGCCGGTGACAAATTGCAAATGCCTCTTAACATCTTGACTGACAGGCCAATCATCTCGCTCGCACATCTTCAGGCGACGCCTCGCCGGCTCTCATTAATTGGAAAGCGATTGGAGGGGAGTGTGGGAAGCACAATTAATACAAATCCCCTCCACTCTGCTCACAACTGATCCACCCAGTGGTGATCTGAAATTACCGCGAGAGAGCGGGGCAATGAAAAAAAAGCGCCGAGGTAAAAAGGGCTGTTTTGAAAAGCGGGGAGAGTGGAATGGGATTGAGAGATGATTAATTTGCACCACAATTCACCCCGGGAGGGTTGGATAATCTTGTCAGCCGCCGAGAGATAGCGAATGGTATTTTCTTTTTGCTCCTCGCCCGTTTCATGAATCGGGGAGATTTCATAATAGCCAAAGCGCCCCACACGGAACAAACATGCATTTGAATTACACTTTAATTGGCCAAAATCTCACATGGATGCCAGATACATGTCTAATTTGGAAATGCGTTTCAGAGTGCATTTCGTCTTTGATAAAAGGCAGTTTGTTTGTTTTTTACCATTAAAAGGCTTTCCAGAAATGCATTTCAACTTTCATAAAAAGTTCACTTGAAGACAACTTTTTGCACAAAGAAAACGAAATCCAGCTCAGCACATCTACTAAATGTGAACGACACAAAAGTATTAGGTTTCATGATTGTTTATTGTTACACATTTCGCAGATGTTGACATAAAACTTGTGTCATTTTTATTTAACTTTGAAATCATTGTGGCTGAGATTTTTAAACTCAATGAAGCATCTGGTCTGGTTAATATGTTATCAACTCACAGCAGGAGTTACAGTTAGATGGCCAATACCTTACATTACTGGGTCAGAGTAACTTGGGTTGGTAACTGTCTGATCATCTATCAATAACGATGTTGCCGTCTTCACGTGTAAAATTCACTTGCATGCATGACTTTACATCATCAGTGGACTTATAAAAGGAATGCTTGGATTTACTTACAGAACGCACCACCTACTAGATTGACAATTTTCAGTATATCTTCAAGATCAATTGTGAGGCTGGGCTTCAATTTGAGAGCAAAGAGTAGCAGCAGTTCATGTTGCTCTTTAATTGGTAGCGACACCTCATCTTGTGTATGACTGATCCATGGGTGTCTTGGGATCCGGATCCTGAGTGAACGCCGCTTGGTCTTTTGTCTTCAATATTCTGTAACCCACAGCAGGACTTTCAGTCTGTGCAGTAAGCAATGCATGTGTAACAGTTGTAAATGTATTGTTCAGCAATAAATTTAACGTTACTGCAGAACAGTTATCACATTAATGATTGAATGCTGATGTCCAAAAGAGTCATTCTGGTCCTAATCCCAGCATTTAAGTGCAATGTGTGTCATATAAACATTATCTAGACAAGATATACAGTAGCAGTTTATATCTGTCAAAGGCAGTATAGCAAATTGCTGCTCATCATGAAGGCTGCTGAGGTTGAAGTGCCTGCCTGACATCGCAAGCAAATGTGACGAGGGATAGCAGTCAGGGTACAAAGTGAGGGAGAGGTGTTGAGAGCGTGGCGGTCAGGCTAGGCCCAGGCCCCAAGATAATCATTTTTTTCCGGTTTTACCTTTGAATACCTTTTAAACATCTGTACACAAAACTAGGGGGTCTGTTCTCCTCAAATACTACTTCATGTCTGTTTGTAACCAGCAGTTGGATTCCTAGCCCCATCAGCAGGGGATCCAGGTCAAGAGGGAGAGTTTCTCAGTTGTGAAGCATTCTGTGAGGGAATCACAAGATCATTTTTACTTTCTAGGCTTTGTATCATACACACTGTAACCTACTCATGTGCATCAATATCATGTATACTTTTCCGAATATTAACTGACTCCCAAATTGATAACATAAGACCCTTCAAACCAGGCGTCTAGGCACGAGTAGGCAATTGTGTTTCAGAATCTTTTTAATTATCTGATAAAAAAACAAACATTGTTGTGATTTGTCCTTAAGAACTGTTTAAATAACATAATGTGACAATACTGACCAATAGGGAAACGTTTGGGGGTGGGCGGTTGTACTGTATTACATAATGGACTATCAGAAAGTCATTGTGATAGTTGACCAATAACGGTTCACTAGTAGGCCTAGTGTGTGTAGCCAGACTGTGAAACAAACATCAAATGAAAAAAAACATTTAAAAAACAAGAGAGAATGAGCTACAGTTGGGTTAGTAGGAACTGTCCTAGACAAGTTTTTTTTAAATATATTATTATTGAAATGTACTACTATATGGTTGTTTACCATGTTTACACTTTAATATTGTAAATATTTGGATTTAGATATACAGTATGTATGATATAGGTGCCTAAGGCCATAGTAATGTCAAATGTTGTGTAAATGCACAAGCTAATGTTGTCATTAGGATGGCTAATAGCTGCATGGCTGTAATTGACATTCGTTGGCTAATCCACAGTGTGTGAGTGTGTGTGTGTGTGTGTGTCCATGTGTGCATGTTTTTGTGCAGGCTAAATCCTTAATCTGTCCAGTCGGATCATAACGGGAGTTGGATAATTACATTGTAATGTGTTGTTAGTTTGGTACTAGCTGTTCATTTCCACTTCTCTTGTTCCATCTAGATGCATTATACTGACTGTTTACTTAAGTATATATTTTTTTAAAAATCCACCTTTCCCTGGGCCTACCCGAAAATGTTTCTCTGCCTACGCTACTGTTGCTAGACCCATCTCCACACTTCGTTGCGCTGTACCAACTTGCCAACTAATGGAGAAGAGATTGAACTAATGGGAGGATCAGCTAAACTCACTTTTGCCCTATTTAAAACTACACACCAACATTTTAGCAAGACTTTTACAGTTGTGTTGCTTATGCCTGATAGAGCTCACAGCGCAACGAAATGTGGAGATGGGTCTGGCATCGCAAGACTAGATAGAGCAAACAGTTTTACAGGGATGGGCGATACCACAGATTTTGTTTTCCATCCGATACCGAGCGATATTATGTCAAGTATCCTGATACCAATACTGATACTTTTGAAAGTCTTCTTGTGTACATAAAAAGGAGGATATCTTTGTGATTTCTACTGTTAAAATAGGTAAATGCAGTCATAAAACAATATATTTGAAAGTCATTAGGCCTACATGAGTTTTAAATAAACAGACAAAAGTATCTGTTTTCTGTTTAAAAATTATGAAACTTGTTAAGTTGTTCTACAACGTTCCACCAATGTTCAGTAGCTTTTTAAAGCCTCAAACATTTCAACTTAATTTTCTGGGCTAATCAAATACGCTTAAAAACGTTGAACGCTCAACCACAAGAAATACTTCTAACTTTGGTTTTGTCTGCCTGTTAGAAAGGCCACAGAACCATAACAGCACAGCTGTCAGTTATAAGACATGGAGGGGCGAGACAGGGCGGAAAGAGAAGTAGATCCTACGGTACTGCAACATAATTTTTTTCACTTTGGCGTAAATCTAATAGATATATGATTATATAACAATGCTGGTTAAAGCAAACTGTTGGTATCGATAGTTTTACGTCAGGATCGATTCTCAAAAAATAAACTTAAAGATTGATAGGATCGAGACTTCAGAATCGATCCGCCCATCCTATGCTAGCTAAGTAGACGGCGGTGTCTAGCCATTTCTGTTAAACAGATGTTTTGTAAACTAACGTTAACTAGCTCGAATTTTCCAAATTCGCAGCAGAGCTGGTAGGGGTTTAATTACATCTTGCAAGCTCAGGGTGGGGAAAAATGATAATTCCCACTTATTGCTCATTTGTTGTTAGGACATTTTCGCCCACATCTCCTGCATGGATAAGCACAGCAGCAACAAAGCGGGGTACTGAACGGGCGTGAAAGCGTAATTGTCCACCCTGTAGTGCGTCATTACCAACGTGTTTTTGTTTTTTGCATAGATCAGTTACAGTAAAATTGTTTAATGTTATATCTGGGTACTGACAATCACCGCCTGATGATACATCTCCTTTGATGAGAGGGAGAGCAACCCAAGGAGCTCTTAAAGGCCAAAAAAGAATATTTTTTTAATCTTGTGCGCAGAAGTTATTTATCTTATGCGCATGTATAAGATAGAATGCCTGTATCTAGATGAACCAACATAAGGCATATAGAGGACAGTGAACAGTACAGTAGGGCTGCTTTCCTGCAACATGCATGGTATTCTATCAGGATATAACAAGCGGTCTAATTTCACTTAAAGGGTCTAAAATGTAAGATTTTGAATATTTATTTGTCTAGCATTGTTTTTTATCACTCAGATGGATTTTATCAACAACGTGAAAAAGTGCCTTGTGCATTTTCTTTAGTTCACCTCCGACAACACATCTACACTACAAACTGTTCTGA